>CAJHNH020000679.1:245038-451395 GCA_905116865.2 Candidula unifasciata
CAACCAAGGTCTGGATTCAAAACAACCCCAAAAAACTCTTCTTCTTTAAAAATAACTCTCAAAAGGTGCATTAAGATGGGGTTTCCGGGGGGTTCCGGGGCCCCCTATTTGGGGAAAAAAAGAAAAACCCTCCCCCCCAAAAACATGTCGTAAGGCCACTCTTTTGGGAGCTTCCTTAAAAATCGTGCATCTGCCTGAGGGAAAGGAACCCAAACATTGTATAAAAATAGTCGATCTGAAAAATTGGATGCACACGCAACACTCGTTTCTGGAACAGTGCTGCAGTTCAGAAGTGGAGACGAACAACAGAAATTTCCAAAAGAGTTTACATGCTGTTGAGTCTAAGAAAAAGAAGTTGTGTCACATGAAGAAGAGGCCTACAAAGCAAAGATCAACCATGTGACAGAGATCATTTGTCAATGGCCTTGCTGCTTGTATTTACCTCTTTTGCAGTTAAGGCACAATCAAGGGACTTTTGAGGTGTTTAACTAGTGCTGTTTCCACAGACTGTGCATTATTTTTGCCCATCTGAAAAAAAATCCCCACCTTGTCGAGGATTTGAACTGGGTCTCTCTCTTGAAGCAGCACGTGGATCTTAACCGTCCTGTCCTATACAAGGTCGATTTTACATGCCACCGCCTGACAATTAAATTGCCACATACATTTTGGGTTTATTCTTTCAGTAACCTGTACCAGCAAATAATTTCATTTAACCCTTTCTTATGAGAATTTTTATATTATTGCAACAGTCAAAAAATTTAAATTCTTTCAACCTAGAAACACTAGAAAAAAAAAAACATAAGTCATGACCTATGTCAGAACAGTGGCGAAAGAGTTTAGTCCTAACAGTTTAAATACTCACGGAATTAGTAAGGTCTACAACTATGGATATGAAGATCAACACATACAAAATACGAGTGGATGAGATTCTCCAGAAAATGAAAACCAAGCAAAATATTCAAAATTGAATGAAACCAGTTAAAAGCATGCAAATGTCTTTACATATCTGGGAGCATTTTTTTTTCAAAATGCGAAATGAAGAAATAAATAAATCCAAGGCAAAGATTGCATTAAAGACAGTCCAGTTTCCAAATGGCAAAAACCAATTACTGAAATGCAAGTATGGATTGTATTAACACTAAAAGAACACTGTTCAACATAATATTTCTATACAATGCTATATTATCAATTGTCCCAAACATGGAAACTCTTCAGAAGAAAGAAGGAAAATAGTCCACAACAGAAATGAAATGTTTTTACGTGCGTGGGCTAGGATGTAAAGAGGAAGGAACATGCTTAGGAACGCTGATTATCAGAATGTAGAGTTGGCCCAGAACCAGTAATGAACTTTTAAGGCAGAACAAAATATCAAATGTACTAGATTGGCATAGTCTGACAGGGCTCCACACGAAGAGCCAGTGTTTATACAGATCAACAGGTTATAACATAGCCAGAGGTCGACCATGGCATATAATGGAGAGGCCGCCAGAAATGTTATCGACACTGAAAGTACTTTTTTTAATCCAAGCGAACATAAGGGTCCCTTCCAGAGATTCTCTTTTCAGGCCCTAACACTGGGCAAGGCATTCTAGGAGTAGATCACAAAAGAAAGAAGATTTTCAGTTTTCAAAGTTGGATAGAATGAGATCCCTATTTGGAATCCAGGGGTCCCATCTTGTGGGTTGGGGGAGGGGGGGGGGGGGGAGGGGGGGGGCACTAAAACAACACCCCACCTCCCCAAGAAGACATGGTCAATAAAATGAAGTTAAGGATTCTTGTCTATTAGCAGTCAGAGTTCTCTCTGCCTTTGATGCGGCCCAAGAAAACAAACAGTCTGGCATACAAAATAAGCCAGATCTGTACAATTGGATTTGGGGGTAACACATTCAAGACCTGGAACAAGACCACCGTTTTAGGTTGACACAAGGATCAACATCAAATGGCACATGGTTAGTAAACCCATAAGTGGATGCTCCGTTCGTATACTTCTACACTCAAAGCTTGAGTCTGAAGAATCTCATCGCGCAGTGCATGAATTCCGTAGCACCGGTCGAGGATCCTGAAAATTCTTTGGGTAGATTTTTAAAACTCACAATTTTGGCCCGGGCACGCGAGTTTTGGCTACTCTTTTTATTGATTTCCCAATTTGCCAAGGAATTTTTTAACTTGCACAACAATTCACACGGCGTCCCGATCTTACCTTACCCAGAGACCATGGAAAGTTAGTAAGGATGCCGCACGTTAAAATATCCCAGCCTTCCACCAGGGCCTTGCACCTGAGAGCTCCACCACTCGAGGCGGACCACTGATTACCACTCAGTTATCATCCAGACCAAAAAGTCCAACAAGTATAACGAGACAACCAGGACTTTTCTTTCGCCAGAGTTTTTACAGCCAGTGAACACTTAAGAACTGTTAAGATGCAAGTCAGATCCTCCCTGGCCACTCCCCAGCGCACCGAACCGTGATATTATTTGTGCTGCCGAATGGCTGTTCATATCGCTCCTCAAAACTTATATGAAAAGAATGTACTAAATGACATTATTACCTTGTCCTGTTTTTTCCTAATACAGCTTTGCCCAGACAGTTCAGACTTTGGCCTCTGCAATCCTTGCCGTAGCTTCTTCGATTTTGTTTTCTGAAATCAGGCATAAGAGATCAGTGGTTAGATATCTGTATTATCTTGAAGAGAGTTAAAGAACTGTATACAAGAGGGAGATGAATGGTCGCAGACCACGAGGCATACCAAGAGGACAATTGAGAAATGAATGTTCAGACCAGACCTGCAAACACCTGGTGTCCCACCAACTGGAAAAGAGAGGCCACCAGTAGACAAGTGAATTGAGGGCGGGTAATATCTGCCAGCAATGAACCCCAACCGGTTGGAAATGCTGAAAAGGGCACTGAAAGAAGAAAGAGAAGAAGAAGAAGTAAATCAGTCCATAAGAAATGTCATAAAACAAAAACCAGAGAGAGAGGAACAAACTAAAATTTTGTGCATTAGTTAACACAACTGGATGCTATCCAAGAAATTAAAATTAAATGCCAAAAACCCTCAATGACATCACAACATTGTTTTTGTCCCCGCACGAATCTTAAGACAAATTTTGTGGATCTTTTGGCACTGGAACAATCACAAAAACCAATGTCCTCCTAACCTTTTTTTGTCCAGGTTAACACTTAAAACAAGAGGTCATACACCTTGTATGAACTCTCCGCAAATATTTTTTACAATAAAAATTTTAATGTAGTTCAACTATGTTTTTTTTGACATAAAACTTTCTGCGTCCCGATCTGCGATTTGAGGGTTTCACTCACTGCAGACCAGTAAATGCCCATCCATTTATCTTATGTGATTCTTTCAGATAAATCTGTGGTGTAGTTCTGCTTCTCATAGTCCACGCTGTGTGGCGCTGGAAGTCTCGACTATCCCCAACCTTCTGTCTCATGTACTTAATCAGTTCTGACACAGAAGATCTTCCACGCCATGATGTCAGACTGTCCAGCAACTGGTCTTCCTCTGCCTCTCTACCCCTCTAACTTTCCCATTGCAACTGATTTTGACAGATTTAATGTTTAGCTAAAGTTGATGCCACACACACACACACACACACACACACACACACATGCGCGCGTACACTAACAAAAAAACTCCCAACAAAAAATACCAGATTATAAGCAAAAAGTGAAGCTGGTTGAATAATTAGAGCATTGGGCTCTTAGGCAGGAGACCGGAGTTCAATCCCCAGTAAGGAATGGAGATTTTTACTATCGGGAGCAAAAATTAACATCCTAACAATCTGTGGTGATTGCACTAGCCATGCAGACTTACCCTAATCACTATGAAAAGGCTAAATCTAGACACTTCAGGTTGTAAATACCAATATATTTCTATTTCTGCAGAGACCTGTTCTGAAAAAAAAAGGCGTAGTTGTTTGTCACTGGTTCTGATGTGCACCTGTAGTATTTAACTGGTCAGGAAATGAATATAGCAAATTAAAGTAGCAATTAGAGGGATTCGTTTATGATCCCAATAGGCTTTTGTAAAAGCCAAGCTGATGTCACATTTTCCCAAAAGCCTCAATGATTGAGGTCACCAGGTCAACTGATACAAATAGGTTTTTACAAGGCCCCAGGGGCAGAAAACTGGCTTACTGAGAGACGTCCCACAACATGTGTGACTACGATAGAATTGAGTTTCAAAAGATGGTAATGATAGGGAAGAGAAGAGAAAGACAAAATGCTAGAAGCTGGACTAGCACACTGAACTATAGGCATCCGGGCCATCCCATTCTCCGAGGTTACTTTGTAAAACATTATACGCGCGGTATTTCCAGCGGCCTCTAAAGGCTACTTTCCCGCTGCTATCTGTGTGAGAAAGAGAGGCCAATAGATTGTACACCGGTGTAACGTGGAACATGATACTGATTTACTCTACATTAGCCATCAACCAGTATACGCCCCGTTCCCTTGGACACCTAGGCGCCATTTAATGGAGCAACATTTGTTCTGACGCGGGCGAGTTCACGAATGGAAGAAGAAATAATTACAGACATTTGGAGGTCTCTTTTTACAAATAGTTTCCCTTTACCTCATCAGGCTACACACACAGGAAGGCAGTTATGTCGTACAGGGGCGACACCGTGCTCATGGGTGTTACGTCCCTGCCCCCTTCCCCAGCACGAGAGCACCACTGGGGTGACAATTAATAAACCCTCACTATATTTTTTGTTTTTTGAATTAAATATGGTAGACAATTTTGATGAACTCAATCCTTGCCAGAGCTACGGATTTCGTGCGTCTGTGCTGAGATCCGATGCAGCAGCATCTACAAGGTACAGAAGAAGAAGAAGACAACATGATAGAAAACGGCGCAATAGACGAGCTGGTACACGCAAAAACCAATCTAAATCAGAACGCCTTAGCAAAGGAAATCTCGGCATTCTTTGCTGGAACTGCAGGAGTGTTCGACAGAGAGGCCCAATCTTAGAGAAACTGATATATGATGCTGATGTAATCGCGCTTCAGGAAACCCAGCTGAATACAGAAGAAGCTCTGAATGTCTCAGGCTTCCAAACGTACTACAACAGCAAACACCTAGGCCAAGCGATCCTGGTCAGGCGCGGAATAACATCCTCAGTTGTAGACACGAGTGCATGGAACAACAGCGACATTCAGGTCCAGGCCGTAAAGGTAGACGGGAGTAAACCTTTCACTCTAATCAACATCTATGCCTGTAATGATAAAGTTGACAAAGAAAAGTGGACAATATTAAGTGACATGTGCGAGCAGATAACCACCGACATCATTATGTGTGGGGATTTCAACGCTAAATGTCGTCTATGGGGCAATCCGACGGTCAATAAGCAGGGCGAGGCATTGGAGGAAGCACTAACAGACACGGATTTAATCTGCTTGAATGATGGCAGACCCACCAGAATCCCCGACAGAGAAGGTGATACTGACAGTGCCCTTGATCTCACGCTGGTCTCTCCCAGTATGAGTGCACTCTGCCAGTGGGGCGTACTGGGACATCATGGAAGCAACCACCTTCCATGTTGGATTTTGGTCAAACAAAAAATCTGTACAAGGTATCAGAGACCAGCCACTACTTTCCAGTACGCTGCACATCAGCCTAATGGGCGTCTGCGAGACAGGTCACACAGAACACCGGGAAAGAAGAAAGCTATCTTTCAACAGCCCACGTGGTGGACACCTGAAGTCGCAGAAGCCTGGACAGAGAAACGAGGTGCCACCAAAGACTGGGAGAAATGCAGAAAGTCTTCTAATTTTAATGAGGCGCAGAAACAAGACATTAAACACAAAAAAGACAGACTCACTGAACATTTTAAACAACTCGCAAAGGAGTCTAAGCACACAATGTGGGAACATTTTTGCGAAGAAATAGGTTATGAAAAATCACTTTAAAAATTCTGGTGGCTTCACCAAAAGATGAACGGAGGCAAACAAACCTCTGTTATGCCCGAGCTAAAGATGGACAACGGGGTGGTGTTACAATCGGATAAAGACAAGGGCGAGGCTATCCTGCACAGATTTCTTCTGCAGACGGAAAAGAAAGATAGGGAAGAGAGGGAACAGATGAGACAGAGTTTATATGATATCCAGATAGCTGAAATGGAGGAAGTCGATGATACAGTATACATCTCAACGGACTGCATCAGAGCAACCTGTCCGACACAGCTCCAGGGCCTGATGGCATTAGATACAGCCACTTCAAAAGCCTCGAGGCGACAAATATTGATGAACTATCCACGATTTTTAACAACACTATGAAAACTGGCATTATTCCTGATGACTGGCTCCACAGCTACCTCAGACCGGTTCCTAAGCCAGGAAAAGACCACACGAGAATAAATGGCTACAGAATCATCACACTCCAGAACACTGTAGGAAAACTCATGGAAAAAATTGTTGCCAGAACGTTAACCCAAATATTGGAGTCGGGTGGCCTATTCCCCGCTACACTAGGTGGTTACCGATCAGGAAGAGATACATGGTGCAATGCTGCAGTATTTGCCTACGACACATATGAGGGTTTCCAGGTGGGAATAGAAACGGCTGCAGCCGCTATTGACTTAGAAGATGCGTACAACAGTGTCCCATACAACATGCTCATCAGACTGCTGTTGGATATGCAGATAGAAACAAATTTGGTCAACTGGATCGCAGCAGCGCTATTTGAAAGAACAGTGTCGCTTCGATGTGGTGAATGGGCATCCGAACCTCAACGTGTCCTAATGGGTCTGCCCCAGGGATCACCATTGTCGCCTGTGCTCTTCAATGTGTACACAGCAGGAGTCACTAGTGCACAACGCGTAGGCCTAGGCAGAACAATGTCGTATGCAGATGATATCCTTGTTTACCGTTCGAGGTAAAAAACAAAAAACAGGCAGGAAATTACAACCACACTACAACACGAACTAGACAGACTTAGTGAGTGGTGCCAGGAATCAAGAGCTCAGGTGAACCCGTCCAAAGCCTCCTTAACATGATTCTCTCTGAATACCCACATCGTGAGTACACCAACGCCAGTCGTAAGCATCTGTGGTGTGGACATCGAGAGAACGGACACCATGAAATACCTGGGCATGACATTTGACAGATGCTTGTCATACAAATGCCACCTAGACAACATCATACTTAGAGCCAGGAAAGGTTTGACAGCACTCAAGGTGCTAGCAGCAGCTGATATTGAAGAACGTCTACTTTTCCTTCTCTATCAAGGGCTTGTGCTTAGCGTCATTGACTATGGTCTTGCCCTCCCCACTGTCAGCAAACCCAGCTAGAAGACTGGACCGAGTACAGAATGAAGGCCATGAGACTCATACTCGGCTGCACAAAAAGACACCTCCTGCAACGCCATGACGTTATATCCTGGGTCTGGCCGACTATGACAAGCAGATACAAAGTGGCACAGGTCAAGGCTTTCATGAGGGTATCGGCAGACGTTACCACCCATTAACACAAAGCTATTCACGACACAAAAGCAACGCGTCTCAAAAGGGGCCGCTCTTGGATGGCAAAGGCTGAGGACTTAATCCAGCAGGTATGTGACCTAGACGTGATCAGCCACGGAAAAGAATGGACGAATACACCAGTAAACATGCATGGCATCTCTAAGGTTGTCATCACACTCAGAAGGTACTGCAGGGATCAAATTCCTGCGGCGGTAGACACAGAAGTAAGGAAACTGATAGATCAGCATTCAGACCTAGAAGATACCATCATTTACACAGATTGATCCGTGAAGCGCGGATCAAAGTTAGCATGGGCATACACAGCGCAAAGAAAGGGGAAAACAATACATGAGGACAGCGGCGCTTACCAGACAACCACGTCAAGCATGACAATGGAAATAGCCGCTGCTTCTAGAGCTTTAGCATGGGTATCCGAGCAAACCGCCACACAGGTAGTAATTGTCTCAGACTCAATGAATATGCTTCAGAAGATAGCAACAGGCAGTATGCGCTCTAAATGGATAGAAAGCATTCGGAAATCGCACTTAATCTCCGTAACCTAGATCTACACACCGGGTCATGCGGGCGTGAAGGGAAATGAGCGAGCAGACCAACTGGCAAGCACTGCACTAATGATTGTGGGAAAAAGTATGGACAGAGCAGATATAGTCAACGCTGTAGGAACTGGGCTAGTGGAGAATGAGGAATCCCTGACACTAACACGATTGCGTGACATGGGAGTTAAGCATAGTGATGCACGTCTTTGCCGTCTTCGAGGCCGAGAAAGGAGACAATATAACCAGCTTCTCATGAGGACAATTAGTAGAAGTACTTTAGAGTGGCTGCTGCTTCGGAGAACTGAGCACGCATGGGTATGCCAATGTGCAGTGACATTAATTGTGATAACAGAACATAAAATAACATCTTAGTAGGGAGTCGGCAGTACGAAACCCAAGTTCAAGGTGTCTCCTTCGTGCCAAAGAACTGCATGGCTGTTGGGTGAACAGTCGTTAACAATGGCAGGCAGGTCGTTGTAGGGGCGACGCCTGCTGGTGGATGTAATGTCCTAAGTCCCTTTCCCAGCTAATAATGAGGGTACTGCTGGGGTGACCGTTTATTAACCCTCATATAATTCTTCCGGTCAAAATGGACGCTAGGTACGGCGATCTTTTTAATTTTTTTTTAAAAAGCCGTGGCAAATATTTTTTTTTTTTGGCCAGACGGTGGCCATTGCATTTTTGCTCCATTTGTAGACTGGAAGGATGTAGTTTCGTCGCCCAGCTTCTGAGTTGAGTGCATGGCATGACACTATGAGCTGTGTTTGTTTTTCGTTGGCACAGGAGCGGAGCATCTGTGGGGTGACCCGTTTGCTATAAAGCTGAAACTAGGATTACCAGATTCCAGTTAACTACACTGTTCATATTTGCTGACTACCTTTGTATATCTGGGTGTGCGTCTCTATATATATTTAAATATATATATAAATCAATGTTTGTGTGTTTGTTTATGATCTATAGACTCGGAAACTACTTAACCAATTTTGCTGAAATTTGCAGGATTTGTTTGATTTGATACCAGATTTTTACCCGTCATGGTTTGAAATTATACCTGTTATTGTTAGAGACAGGTGACTACATTTGTTAGGAAAATGTTCGAAACTAATATTTCCATTTTAGTGACATTCAATGAAAGCCACGTTCGTAAATGCGCATACACAGTCAGGACGCTCCATTTATCAACCATTCACCGGCGTGATGCAACAAACCAAACTATCTCTATATCGCTGATTGCGACGTTAACCATATTAGACATGATTTCTATTTTCTTTCATTTCAAACAACCTTCGATGAGTTAAAGAGTAGTCGGTGGATTTAAGAAAAGGGGGGGGGGGGGTCCAAAGACTATGTCTGCGCAGACAATGACTGCGACATTCACCGTGTTAGACATGTATGATTTCTATTATTGTGCCGTTTCAATCATACTTGAAGTTTATATCTAGGATATCTGTTTATGAGACAACAATTGCCTGCGGGTTAGAGTTTTGTTATAATCGGGACACACACATCTTTCATAGTTTTGTTCTCTTTTTGTCGATTAGAAGACGTGGCTGGCCGAATGCGGGAGCCTAGGGTTCGAATCCCAGTACGTCCCGGGGGGGGGGGGGGGGGGGAGACCTGCCACTGGTGGCGACAAAACTAGCCATGTGGCCATAAATACTTTTTAAAAAAGTACCGCTATGTGGGTAAACCAGTTGATAATTAAATTTGACTATTTCGCATACTTATGATTTCACTTCAAACTTTCCAATTGCATGGTTACGCTGAATTGTCATAGATTTCCATTTATTTTCATTTCGATTTAATTATTTCTTCTGACATTGCGTTGTAATTAGGCTGTGATGTTTACCATAGTGTTAATTTCCTAATTATGGTGTATTTTTCCTGTTTTCGTTGCATTTCACTTTGTTTTTTTCTCCAAACTACTTCGATGAAGGAAAGAGTAGTCGGCGAATTGGGGGGGGGGGGGGGGGGGGGGGGTAGCATAAACTGTTAATTGAGAGAGCTTTAAGTCACAGTAACTGCCTTACCAACTCAAAGTAGCAGAAGCAGTAGTAGTTGTGTTTGGGCGGTTACATCGTAGTGCTGTCATGCCGGAGACCGCCGGTAAGGTGATGGCGTTTTTCTGTCGGGGAGCGAACTTACACATCCTAACCTGACCAGTCAGTGCTGACAGCATTAACCTTGCGGGGTCAAATCCTCTGGTTCACGACTCCCTGTCAACTCCGATGGTAAAACAGATAGCAGTGACATTATTTTAGTTATTGTTGTGGTGGTGGTAGTAGTAGTTGTACTGGTACTTGAAGGATAGTGTGGTAAATATTACACTAGCCGCATATACTACTCATTACAATTCCTGTTCCCTATTTTAGTCCGGATGGACAGGGGTATCAAGGTCAGTTACAAAAAATATCGTTGGGTGATTACTTTCAAATCCTTCGATGAGGGAGAGAGCAGTATTTGTGGATGGGGGAGGGGGTGATAACAGAAATTGTTAACTTAAAGAGCTGAACGCATGATTTTAAAGTGTTAATTTCTTAATTTGTTCATATTTTACTAACGTTACCTCTGCTATTCTCATTTTTTTAACGACTTACTTGGGTTATTTACAAATACAGCTTTAGCATGTGATAACCAAATAAAAATTTTTTCTTTACTGTGCTAATTATACCATTTAAGCGACCACAAATATAAAGACACAATTATATGTTGCGTGTTCTAAAGTGGCAAACCAGACTGTCTCTATATCTGTGCAGAGAATGATTGTGACATTAACTATATAAGACACGTACGATTTCTATTGTCTTTCTTTTCCAAAAGCCTTTGATGAAGAGGGAGTAGTAGGTGAATTTTGGGAAAGGGGGGGGGGGGGAGGAGGGCATCGAAGACTATCTCTGTATGTGCGCAGACAATGATTGCGACAGTAACCATATTAGACACGTGCGATTTCTATTTTCTTTCTTTTCCATTTAGCCAAACTATTCCACAGCAATGCATGGCTGAGTACAGCTAGTTTAAATATATTATATCTGTTTTTTTTTTTTTTATTAGTGAATTTTTTTACAATTATTTTTTCTGGAAATTTCCTAAGGCTCTTGATAAATGTTTTTGGCATTCGCTGAGTTAAATCTCAGCTCCCTCCCCTCCCCCACCAGCTCTAACAGTAGTGTAAATATACATGCAGTAACAGGCTGTTTTGTTTTTATAATTTGAAAAAAAACGGCTCACCAATGTCCTTGCTCAATTTCTCGTAATTCTCCTGCTCAACTTTATTCATCTCGTACGTGTTCACGGCCTTCTCAATCGTGTATTCACACTGACCAATCATGGCCTGCATGCGCTGGTACATCGCTGCAGTACTGACAGAAAAAGTTTTAAAAAAAAAAAAACAAGACAGATGTTATCCCAGTCATTCATTCAATGACTCATCTTACCCCAGAGTTTATATATCATTTATTGACTTCTTCTTCGATCCTTCTGTCAGAAAATTTATATCAGGAGGCCAGTAGCCTTTATGAAAGCTATCGTGCTGTCCCTATCCTCTCGTGTACTAAACAGCTTTGTCTTCAGTGTGGTTGGAACAGGCCAGATTGCGTCTCTGTTTTCAGCATACAGTTGACAGTGTTGGAGCACATGCTCAGCATTTTTGGGTGCCACGCTGCAGAGACATGTCTCCGTATTTCCTACACCAAAAAATTTGAACATATGTTGATGAAATCTGTTGTGCCTAGTCCTTAGTCTAAATATAATACACTGTCCCTCTATAGAGAAGCGATGAAGCGAGTCCTGGGGAGAGAATCTGGTGTGTGTGTGTTGTGTGTGTCAATATTCCTATTCCTAAATTAACTATGTTTGAAACAGAGAACAGACAGGAAAAGAGTTGAAAACAGCTTGAAATTTGATTCCAGTTGTTTCAGTGAAAAAAAAGTAAATTCAAGTACACGAGATATTTGAACTTATATGTCCCATAAAGTATCATTTTTATTTTACATGGGAGAGGATGTCATGCTCAGAAATGATTTGTTTGAAACAAACAACAGATAGAAAAAGAGGAAAACAGCTGAAACAGATGTAACTTCTTCTTCGCATTCACCGGCTGTAAACTCTGGTGAAAATTTCTGGTTGTTCATCCACTTCTGGACTCTATTCCTGTTCCAGAAACTGAGTGTTGCGTGCTTATCCATTTCACAGGTCTGACTCATCTGCATGCAGACTGTTAGTTCCTTGCCTCTCAGCCAGATGCACTGCCGACTTTGAAATAAGCTCCCAATTAGTCGAACTGTTACAACATGTTTTGGGGAGGCAGTAGGTCTATTCTTGTTTTCCCCACAATGGGGCCCCGGAACCCACACGGGGAAGAAATGTAGCTAAAACACTAATTTCACAAGGGAGTGTAAAGTATGAATTCTATGCAGTCAGCAAATACAAAAAGCCATATGCAGAGGCCCCCACATAACCCATACTTTCATCAAGGCAAATATTCATCTATGCTGCTTCTTTGGTACCTGCTCAAACTGGGAATGGTTATCTGTAATCCAGTGAGAAACACTCCTGACAGAAAGCTAATATCATTACATAGATATTCCTCATTTTGTTCAAAATAGGATCATTCTGGCATTACTATATTAGAAGTTTTTTTTTTTTTTTAATGCTAGAAGTTAATGTAAAGACAAATTCATCTTGAAGTTTTGAAATACTGTTTAAAAGGTATGCTGGTGATTTCAATAATACCTCTCAATTGTGTGTATGAGTAAGAACATAAGATGATTCAACCATCTGACTGTCACAAGAACTGTGTCTCACGAGGCAGATAATCCTTCAACATGCCCGGCCAATAAGTCACCAGCTGTGGAATCTATAGATCTTTGTTCTTCTTTTTTCGTCTGCTTGAAGTAAATTATCTATATCTGCAATGCTGTCTATGGTATGAACTTCACTGTTTTTTGTAATTCACTGAGCGACCTGTACAGACTGGCTTCTTCCAGGTTCTCTTTTGGCCAGAAGTTTTGTCTTAAAATGTTGAATCTTGGTTAGTCCTGGAGGATTTGATCTGTTGTCTCAGGTGCCAATCCACAGGTACAAATGGCTGATTTGCCAATCTTAAATTTTGTGTATATGTGGCTGTTAAGTCGACTGTGCCCTGTTTAAAGGCGTAGGATAATGACTTGCTCTGATCTTTTCATACTACAGTAATCATTTTGTGCCAGTTTCGGTAGCTTTCTAACTGATTTGATTATTCTCTCACAGTAAACCTCATCAGTGAGACAACCTCACCTAGAAGCGATACCTCCAGAATAAGAGAAGATCTCGAATGAGGGAAGAGAACAATTAGTCGTTTTAGCCTGATACAGCAGCAGCCACGAGAAACTGTAAGCCCTTCAATGGAGCAAGAACGGGTAAGTGCCATGACTCATTTATAGCCTTCATGCCGAGGGGTCTGAGCTGAATCATTTTATGTCCAACATCCCTTCCTTGAGAGTCAGTCAGGCAGTGACTGCTTATGATTCATGTATATTCTTCCCAAATTCACAGCTGCTGTTAGAGAAATAAAGGCAAGTGTTCAGGAGATTTTTCTGCCAAGCTTCTGATTGTGTCCCCTGTATTAAGTGGTGGGTTGTGTCAGCTGTGTGTAGTCCAGGTAACCACAATAAACAATCATAACCCCTACAAAAACAACAAGCCTGATCTAGTACCCTACTGGGCCTCTACTCTACCCACCCCTCACCTCCCTTCCCCAGCAAGTTCATGATAATTATGTTTATAATCTTCATTCTAGTACACAGGATTATACCATGACAACGTAATGTTAGGCAGCACATACCGGACCCTTTACCTTGGCTGGCAGCTGGTCTAGGAGGGAAGCTCCGATAGATAAACAGACAGAGCGCTGCTCTACTATTCCAACAGATTCTACAACAATATGCTTGGCTCCAAAGGTTTTGGTGTTATCTTTCCTTTGGGGTTAACAATGCAAACCAAGGGAAGGATCATGCTGCCTGGGAAACACCAACCACCAACTACATTTTCATGCCATCTCATAACCATTTGTGACTTACTTATTGTCCTCTCCTCATACATGGGAGGAGGAGCATCCCAATAAGCCATTATACTCCCTGTGTGGGCTCCATGGCCCCACTGTGGGGGGGGGGAAAACAAGAACAGACCCACTGCTTCCCCAACAAGCATACTGAAAGAGTTGACTAACTAGTGGCTTCCTTCCAAGCTAGAGTGCATTTGCCTCAGAGGCAGGAACCAACAGTCTGCATACAAATGAGCAAGATGTGCAAAACAGATGTACACACAAAAACTCAGGACCTGGAAAAAAGCAAAATTCCAGAAATGGGTCGAAACAACCAGGACTTTCCGCCAGGGTGTACAGCCGTTGAATGCAAACAACAACAACATTAAGCCATTAATCCTGTCACCCAGAGAAGCAGCAAAACTCGACACTTCTGGCCGGGACCAATTCCCAGCAGTAAATGTTGATTTTCTGAGTGGTCTATAGTAATCTGTTTATGAGATGAATAGTTAACCCTACCAGGTCGCTGGCAAGATTTTCCGGGAAATCTCTTAACCTGACGCTATACAGCTGGCCTTAATTTTTGGCTATTTGCGTGGTACAGGAAAAAGATGCATCACGGACTAAAAATAACTAGCCAATCGTAATCAGATCTCGTGGAGTCTTCCAAGATGTCCGCCTGCATGTGTTTGGATAAAATTTGTTTTACCGTGAAAAAATTCTGAAAATTCTTAATAAAACCAGCAGCTGATGAACCAAGCACTTCGACAGGAAAGCAAAGTAGGTCTAGGCTTTTCACAGTCCAACAGGTGATCTATACTTTGGTTTATTCAGACTCTGTAGAGTCATTATTTCATGAAGAAAACGTTCACAGTTGAAGTGACACATTCAGGTCGAATAATGAGGAGAATCTTGGAAATTATAAATCTAGAAATAGGTCGGTAGTAAGAGAAGGGGCATGTCCTTCAATCAGCAACACCTGGTGCTCACTTTGTGAAACAATCTTGATCCTCCTGAGTGGATTGGCACACAAAGGTGAAATATTGGCGCTAGATAAAAGATAAGCCTATTTTCTACAATGTCTCCAAGGTTCATCTTATTCTAGCCACTTGTTTGCATGTAACTAATATTTTTGTATATCATGTTGGTTTTTGGCATTAATGCCCAGGAGCTCAGGTATAGGGGACAGATAGGTTCGAGGCCTCAGGTCTGGTAGGGTTAATGCTGCTGGCTGTGTTTACACCTGCGCAAACATTTATGAGGTCAGGATGTGAATAAAAATATAATTTAAGGTTGTTTTTCCTTCAAACCAAATGGTTTTTTCAAAGCTATGTTGATGTTGCATTTTCCCTATAAGCCTCAGTAATATAGGTCACTGCATGAGTCACCCGATACATATATTTGTAGGCCCCTAATATTTAATGCTTTAGTCTGTACATGTTTCTTGATTACTCCTGTTATATTTTATATGCATAACATAACATAACCCTTGACCTGTTAGGGTTGTGGAGGTGTATCGATGGAAGTACTAGCACATAAAACCTGCCATCTTTCTCTTGTCTTCTGCTTGATGAATAAGTGCGTGATAACTTAGTACTGTCCATTTCTTCATGTTTTTATTCCAGTTTCTTCTTTGTCTTCCTCTTTTTCGACTACCCACAATGTTTCTTGAAGCACAGTCTTTGCAATCAAATCATGTCTCACCACATGCCATAACCAAGCTGGCTTGCGATGGTCCTAAATAACTAATTCATAAAATGTATCTACAGCATTTACATTCAAAAGCCTCAATCCTCCTTTTCATTTCCACAGTAAGAGTGGCTCAGTGGTCTCGAGGTATGGTGTCCACCTTGAGTGCTGGAGGTCCCGGGTTCAGGCCCTGGCGAAGGCTGGGATTTTTTCACGCTGACTTCTAGTAATATCCCCTGGTCTCTGGGTAGTAAGATTGGACGCTGGTGTGTATTGTTGCAAACGTAAAAAATCCCTTTGCAGTTAGTAATTGAAAAGAGTAGCCTCACGGCGCTGCCCGAGCACAATTCAGAGTTTAAAATCTACCTAAAGTATTTCAGGATTCTCCCCAGTGCTACAGAGTTTATGCAATGCGCTGAGATTCTTCGAACTCAGACTTGAGTTAGAAGTTGAACAGAGCACTTATGGGTTACTACCATTGTGCCATGATGTTGATCTGCTGTTTAAACCTAAAAACAGTGAGAGTCCAACTCTCACATCCGTATAAGAAAAAAATACAATACCCGTGATTTGTAAATATTGACCTTAACTGAAATCTGATTTTGCTCTTTCACATCGTATTCGGCTGGGTAGATGTGGAAGACCAAAATCAGTATCGCAGTTAAAGCCAATATTTACAAATCAGTGTTTTTTTATAGTGATTTATATTTTATATACACTCATGTTTTGTTTTTTTTCAGACTTCCCACAGGGTCATGACATTCTGTTCAGGGGCGGAGGATTACAACATGCATCACAACGGTAACAAATAAAACCTGGCTTACTTATCATCATCCTCCTTGGATGCAGACCATCGAATAAAGGTTTTGAGGAGGTTGTTCAGTCTCTTGTCGTCATTGCCTCCTTCACCATCAATGAGTAACCGCCTCCGAATAATATCATCTGAGTTCAAACACAACACATGGCAAAATTAAATCCCAAGGTAGACATACAGACGCATTCACACAATTTGACAACAACCTAAGCTATTATGCCATGGTTATTCAAATAAGTTTAAGTAATGTCACCAAGGAGTTAAGCTTAGTGAAGCACATTTATGCCATTTTTTAAGGTGAAGACAGAAAATACTATAACCAGCTCATTATGGGAACAATCAGTAGAGGTACCCTGTAGTGACTGTTGTATCGGAGGGCCGAGCACACTTGGGGATGCCCAATGTGCAAAGATGTTGATTGTGATAACATACCATAAGTTTACTCAAAATGTTGAACATGGAGATCACCACAGGCCAAAAGCCTGAGCCCCAGAAAAGAAAGATCATAAATACAACTGGCAATGCTCAGCTGGCCACTTGCTAGGCCTCTGCGGGCCGGATGAAGCCCGTGGGTCACCAGTTGAATAGCCCTGTCTTTTTTCTCACCTATACTCTGACCATATTTTCTGAAGAAATATTGTGATGTATGATATAATTCACTGTGTGGTGCCCGTGTCATAAAGAATAGGACTACTGAATCCTCTCAGAATGTCATAAGAGGTGACTAAGAGGAATTGAATGAAGGGCATCTTGATCACCAGACACTTCAGACAGGCATTCAAATGGGAAAAGGGGGACTTAAGAAGACAATGACACACCAACATTTTAAAAGAAACTCTTAAAAAAAAATAGCTGATCATCAATTTCAACATTTATTAATATTACGTTGATGACTTGATGAGAGAGTACTGTGTTGGATGTGATTCCATATGTGATTGTGATATTGTATTGAATGCACAGGATTGAAAGGAATGGAGGAATAGACTGGGAGCCCTATGTGACACATAGGGAGCCCTATATAACACATAGGGAGCCCTATGTGACACATAGGGAGCCCTATGTGACACATAATGGCACAACAGGACAATGGCAAGATCATGATGAAAAAAAAAAGCTTTGCCCTTTTGCAATTTTTGTCCTTATTGGCTCTAAGAGGTGATGATATATTATTATTAATAATGTCTAAGAGGGCTATCCTTCGAATAATGGTCCCAAATTATTGAGGCTGAAAATATACCCTAACAGGGCCTCAGTCACAAGTAAATTGAAGACTATCTGCGACTATTGCCGAGAGTGTCTCCCGTGCCGCTGCGGGGCTAAACTAGACAGCTAGGGACTCACGAGCAAATAAAGGAAGCTGCAGGAGATGCGGCAGCTGCTGCTCTTGAGTCCCAGCCATCTAGTTTAGCCCCGCTCCGCACATAGAGGCACGGGAGATACTCTCGTCGGTGGCGGTAGTCGCCGGAAGTGCACAATTTACATGTGACTGAGGCCCTGTTGTGGTATAATATTTTCGGGCTAGAGCACTCTTCCAAATAACGGTCCCTTATTATTCAAAGACAAAAAATCCCATTCAGGACCTCAAGAGGTCGTAGTTAGGGACTTGAGAGGTCATGTAGTTAAAAATATGGAACAGGAACACTACGAACTATGCTTTCTTTTATTATATAATTTCGTTTGAACGAAATTACCAAGTCTTCGCTAGTATAGTTGATAAGCAGTCTGCTTGTTACGCCGGTGATCGGGGTTCGATTCTCCGGTGGGCAAAAACATTTTTCTTTTTTTTTTCTTCAAAAGGGTGGTTTGCACGTTGTGTTGTGGTTAACAACTAGGCTGCGAAATCTGCGCCTTTCGCTCGGTCTAGGGTGGTTTGCGCATGGTGTTGTGGTTTACAACCGGGCTGCGATATCTGCGTCTTTCGCTCGGTATTGTTGTTAACAGCTAGGTTGAAAGGGTGGTTTTCACGTTGTGTTGTGGTTTACAACCAGGCTGCGATATCTGCGCCTTTCGCTCGGTATTGTGGTTAACAGCAGAAGTGAAGACTGATGATGATGATCTTAACGTTGCTACCCATCGACACAGCGCTCCGATGGATCGAAAACAATATCTCCCCACGGCGCTTAACTTTAAACATTGCGCAGAAGTGAAAACTGATGATGATGGCTTCAAGACACAGCGCTCCGATGGATCGAAAATTATTCCTCCCCACGTCACTTCAGTCAATCGAAAACTATTTCCCCACGGCTCTTAACTTTAAACATTGCGCAGAAGTGAAAACTGATAATGATTGCTTTAAGACACAACGCTCCGATGGATCGAAAATTATTCCTCCTGTCGCATGACAGAATCCACACATCTGCCGCAGTAGGGAGGTCCACAGGCTGAACACCCCCAAAATCGTCATCGTAACTATGATTTAGTATGGGCCGACAATAGTTATATAGTTCGTTTGTTGTGGGGGAGTCCTGATAGTAAAACTCTCTATAAATCACTATATTGACTCCTTTAGGCTTTTAGTGTCGAATTACACGTTAGGACACATTTTCTACGCCTATTCTAAATAAATTGTCTGACCACTGCATTGCATTCGTGAGCGGGATTCGTACGCTAACTGCTGTAGTTGGGGAACGTGTTTTTGTGCGTCACTTCTCTATGGTCCGGTCTTGGAGGCAGTCGCTTTCATTGTGTGTCGCCAATTGACCGTTAAAAAGACAAGATTCTTCATTCTCTTTTCATTTATCATGGGTGAGTTTTCATAGGGACTTTTAATTGAATATTGGTGCTCAAAATGTCTGTGAGGTAGGTAAGTAAGGTCAGCAGATTGATAATGTGAATCTGTTTGACTACGATTCTTGCGATGGAGGACGGCGAAGGGAGCTCCGGATTGGAATGCACTTTCGGCTGACATTTCTCGGAGAATCCTTCGAAATAGCCTTCTAAACCTCTTTGGATTAATCAATCCACATATCTGGAGTGGGTTTGTGGTATTGATAACTTTATATGATTAGTTATTTGCTGTTATTCGGTATCAGAACTTGGTAAGTCGCTGAACCGTTGTGAATGACAAGAAGCTTCTGGGCAGGCATGACGTCATATCCGCTGTTGCTAGGTGACTTCGTAACCACAACAAGCTTAGACTGTCGTATTGTTTTCAGAACATATTTCAGTCGGTCTTAGTTTTGACTTCATCGCCTATCCCTTATCTTCCCTATTAATGGAAAAGGTATTTTAGAAGGGAGGGTAAATAATGGAGATCTGTCTAACCTTCACTACAGGACTGAATCCAGGAACTATTCGAGTTATTGATCTAGTGCTCACTCTAGGAAACTAAATGGATTCCAAGATAGAGGTAACCAACCTTCATGGTTTGGAATAACCTCAAGTATATCTGAGCATTGGGAGGGAGTAAGGACTTTGATTAAATAGGTGCGTTGGGTACGGTTCGCTCATGGCTGTTGCTTTGCATTTTTCAGGATTTCTGAAGATCCAACAAGTGTCCGTGTCTGGTAGAGTGGTTCCATCTGCCACCACCCAATAAGCAATTGAAGTGTGGTGAATTGCTGTGCTGAATGTGTGGACGATGCTTGAGTCGACGTCTTCCGATTTCGAGTTGATTGTCCTTGATCAATGCCAGAGGCTGCTTCGTTCTTGTGAAGTCGTGCTGTGAAGTACAACAGTGTGAAACTCCATTTCGGCATCTTGAGAAGCTGCTTCATTCCGGTAAAGTCGTGCTGTGAAGTACGGCAGTGAGAAACTCCTTTCCGGCATCCTGAGAAGCTGCTTCGTTCCTGTGAAGTCGTGCTATAAAGTACGGTGGTGTGAAACTCCATTCCGGCATCCTGAGGAGCTACGAGATCTAATCAGATAAGTCGAAGTAATAGTCGTGAAATGGCTCGACTCCAAATGGGCCTTAGTAATCAATTCTCCACCTCCGCCATGATGATCCAGGAATTTGATGTGTCTATGTAGAAAAACTCTTTCTCTTGTGTTAGATTTTCAAAGATTTGAACATTCTTTTTGAATTCTTCCCGCTACTTTTCGTCAACTTTGTTATGGTGAATTAATTACATTTATGTTATAGTTCATCAGTCTTCTGGTTAGTAGAATAGTTTCGTTTTATTGAAATTCATTGTCTTATTCAGAAAGGTAGTGTTATCTTGCCAAGTTCACTGTTGATTACTTGTTCGACTGGGTTTACATTATCCCAGTCTGGGGGCATAAAAGTGGTGGGGACGTCTGGCCGAGAGGTACCCAAGTGTTCATAATAACCCTGTGGAGTCAGAGCTCGTGTCACCTCATCCCTGAGACAGGTTGAATGGAAAGTTTGAACCGAGGGTTAGGCCTCTAGACGAACGAGAGCCACCATTCAAAACACTCCTGTCTCAGAGCACCTGAGGGATTTGTGAAAATATCCTGCAAGTAAGGTGCGCGACAAAACTGCCATACGACACCTCCCCACGTCACTTCAGTCGATCTAAAACTATTTCTCCCCACGGCGCTTAACTTTAAACATTGCGCAGAAGTGAAAACTGATGATGATGGCTTCAATTATGATGATGAAGGCCTCAATTATTTCACGGCATTATTGGTACGTATTGTTCCATATTTTGTTGTTCCATATTTTGTATGACCTCTTTATAACCCCTTGACCTCTTTGTAACCCCTTGAACTCCGTGAGGCTCTGAAAGGAATGTTTTGGACAGTCAATAATAAGGGGCCGTTATTCGGAAGAGTGCCGCAAATTTCATCTAATTAATTTACGCCAGATTATTCTACATTTCATTAACTGTTAATAACATCACTTCCCCGTGTCACCCACATGCCATGGGTTCCAGGGCCCCACTGTAGGAAAAACAAGAACAGTACAGACCCACGGCCACCACTGCCATCCTAACAAGCTCCCAAAACAAATAAGCAGATCTGTAAATTTAGCCACTACAGTGTTCAACAATTTGCGGTCTTTTGGCAATTTCCGTTACGCTGGAAACTGTCCGAAACTTACTTCGCAAATGTCGGCTGGGGTTTCGGGATGGGTCCTATCTCTCATGAAATTTTGCGATTGGTGTGATTTTCGCCCACTATAAAAAGCTGAAAACGGCGGGAAGGAACCCGATTAACAGCACATGTCTACGACAGCCGGACGTCCTGTTTTTCTGTTACATCAGTTTGATTGAAAATAGCGATAAGTATTCAGGGTTGGCTTTAGGCTTTACCTGTTACTAGACATGGTAATGCTAGTTATAATTGAATTCTCCGCTCCGATTTTACATTTGCATATAAAATTTCTTTCTTGTCAGTGGCTAGGTAGATGTACAGTGACATTTTTCAGGCAATCGCTGGCTCAGCTAGTGGCTGTGTCTCATTGCCTGGCATCTTGTCCAATGACAGTCCAATGTAAACAAAGCCAAAACGATAAGTGCGCAGTTTGGTTGCGCAGAGAAAACTTCTTGTTTCTGGTACACAAGTTTTAGCAGCTGCTTTCTATCTCATCTCCACAAAAACCTACATATCTCAGCTCAGAAATGACACACAAGCCTAAATGAGGTACCGTTGGAAAGAGATTGTTTACAGCTATCTAACTGTGCTGGTTTATTGGTGTATAGGGCATTTTAAAAATTTGAATAAAGTACCTAGTAAATTGTTACTTACTACACTACTACACTAGCGACTACGGTGTTCGGCAATTGGCGGTCTTTTCGGCAATTTCCGTTACCCGGAAACCGTTCGCAACTTGTTTCGGGAAATCTCGGCTGGTTTCCGGATGGGTCCAAATCTCTCATGAAATTTTGCCATTGGTGGGAATTTGGACCAGCTATAAATAGCTGAAAACAGCAGGAGGGAACCCTATTAACAGCGCATGTCTACGACAGCCGGACGTCCTGTTTTTCTGTTAGTCATCAGACACTTTGATTGAAAATAGCGGTAAATTCGAGGTTGGCTTTAGGCTTTAACTGTTACTCGTCCTGGTAATGCTAGTTATAATTGAATTCTCCGTCCACTTTTACATTTGTGTATAAAATTTCTTACTGAACGGTGGCTTGGTAGATGTACAGTGACATTTTTCAGGCAATCGCTGACTCAGCCAGTGGCTGTGTCTCATTGCCTGCCATCTTTTCCAATGACAGTTCAATGTAAACAAAGCCGATACAGAACTGCGCAGTAGGTTGCGCAGAGAAAAACTTCTTGTTTCTGGGTCACAAGTTTTAGTAGGGACTACAGTTTCGGAAATTTACGATCTTTTCGACAATTTCCGTAACCATGGAAACCGTTTGAAACTTGTTTCGGAAATGTCGGCTGGGGTTTCGGGATGGGTCCTAATCTCTCATGAAATTTTGCGATTGGTGTGATTTTCACCCACTCTAAATGGCTGAAAACACCAGGAAGAAACCCGATTAACAGCGCATGTCTACGACAGCCGGACGTCCTCTGTTTTTCTGTTACATCAGTTTTACTGAAAATAGCGATAAGTTTTTCAGGTTGGCTTTAGGCTTTAACTGTTACTCGTCTTGGTAATGCTAGTTATAATTGAATTCTCCATCCAATTTTACATTTGTGTATAAAATTTCTTTCTGAACGATGGCTTGGTAGATGTACAGTGACATTTTTCAGGCAATCGCTGGCTCAGCCAGTGGCTGAGTCTCATTGCCTGCCATCTTGTCCAATGACAGTGCAATGTAAACAAAGCCGATACAGAACTGCGCAGTAGGTTGCGCAGAAAAAAACTTCTTGAATCTGGGTCACAAGTTTTAGCGGCTGTTTCTTACATCTCATCTCCACAAAAACCTACATATCTCAGCTTAGAAATGACATACAAGCCTAAATGAGGTACCATTGGAAAGAGATTGTTTACAGCTATCTAACTGTGCTGGTTTTATTGGTGTAGAGTGCATTTTAAAAATTTGACTGTAGCTACGGCTGTTTCTTACATCTCATCTCCACAAAAACCTACATATCTTAGCTCAGAAATGACATACAATACAAGCCTAAATGAGGTACCATTGGAAAGAAATTGTTTACAGCTATCTAACTGTGCTGGTTTTATTGGTGTAGAGGGCATTTTAAAAATTTGACTGAAGTAGCTAGTTTTAGCGGCTGTTTCTTACATCTCATCTCCACAAAAACCAACATATCTCAGCTCAGAAATGACATACATACAATACAAGCCTAAATGAGGTACCATTGGAAAGAAATTGTTTACAGCTATCTAACTGTGCTGGTTTTATTGGTGTAGAGGGCATTTTAAAAATTTGACTGAAGTAGCTAACTACACTACTACTATTTTATTTATTTATTAACAGAATGATGTTGATGTTGTAATGTAAGGCAACACTCAGCTTCTGAAACAAGACTAACGTGACGTCCAGACGTGGATGAACAGCCAAAACTTTCGATGAAGTTTACAGTGGGTGAACGCGAAGAAGAAGATCATTCTACTGTCACAGAACTAAAAACACAGAGACTAAACGCCAACAACACGCAAACCGTCATACCGTCTGAGATGGCCGCCATTTGTATTTACGCTTGGAGATCGTTGTAAAATTGTAACTTCTTACTGTATAAAGAAACGAGACAAAAACGAAAGATACAAAAGAACCTTCTTATTTTTCTTTGGTTCGCTTGAAATAGATTATTATATCTGCAATGTTGTCTCTAGTATGAAATTCACTGTCTTTTGTAATTCCCTCAGTGACCCGTAAAGTTTGACTTGTACTGGTGTTTCTCTTGACCAAAAGTTTTGCCTTGATATGTTGAATTTGGGACAGTCTTGGAGGACACTCTGATTCGCCGATTTTATATTTTATGGATACCATCCCACTGTGGAGTTCCTGGAAATAAAAGAGCTGATAAACTAGCTAAGGACGGTGCAAATGAAGAACAAAAGAACCTATCTTGATATATACTATATGGCGGTGCCTCATTTTGAAGATTTGTCATCGTCACATTTACAGATTCGGGCTCTCCTGTCAACTACGGCTGGTAGACAACAGTAGACGGCCGGTTAGTCGGAGTTCTGTCCCCTGGCTGCAGTGCAATTACGGACTGGAGAAGGCACGAATCAAAAAACAAAGTGAGGTCCACATGCCTTTCAGACCCTCCTGCTGCGACTCAAATTAGCGACCGCGTTCAATTACCGCTTCTTGCGACGCATTTCGGAGTGGATTAGAGGGAACGAAAAAAGTGACATAATTACTGTGTGTTGGCGATAGACAGCGTGCACTGCCCTGCTATGTTGACACTATTACGGTTTGGGTTAGGGGTAGGGTGTGGGTTAGGTTAAGGGTTGCGGTTAGGGTTAGGGTTAGGGTTTGGGTTGCTACTTTGAGTTTGTGCGAAGACAAGATGCGGCGACACTAACCGTAACCCACACCCTAACCCTAAACCTAACTCAAACCCTAACCCTAACCCTAGTTGTATGATCATAGCAGGACAGTGCACGCTGTCTATCGCCAACAAACTGTAATTATGTCATTTGTTTCGTTTCCTCCTGTCCAGTCCGTAATAGCACTGCAGCCAGGGGACAGAACTCCGACTAACCGGCCGTCTACTGTTGTCTACCGGCCGTAATTGACAGGAGAGCCCAGATTCGTTACGGTGTAAAGTAGGGTTGCGTTCTAGCGCCCACATTTTATGGCATTTTCTTCATTGCAATACTTCAGCGGGATTTTTTGAACAGCCACTAAAGGGCTATATCTACGTGCAAAGTCAGATGAGGGGCGACTGGCCGAACGGTTAGAACGCAGGGCTCTGAAGCGGGAGACCCAAGTTAGAATCCTCAGTAAGGCTGGGGATTTGTCCTGTCAGGGAGGAAATAAAATCCTCACCTGCACAGAGACCATGCAGACGTGAATCATCAGGCTCAAAGACCCCCTGTCTACTACCGCAAAAGTAGTGAAATAAAGGCAGTAATTGGCAGTTTGGCAAGGTCAGATGGCAATCTCTTCAATATGACCAGGCTATGTGCAAGGACTCTGGAGACTTTCTATTTGCCGGTGATGCAGCCATTACTGCGCATACCGAAAATGATCTGCAGATTCTCAAGAGTCGCTTTCCAATTGCATGCAAACAATTTGAACGCACTATCAGTTCCAACACAACACAAGTGATGTGGATGAATGTGGTAAATTCACACATCATTGGAGTTTAATGAGCTGTTAGGTTGTACACGTGTTTGAATATCTAGGCTCTCGAATCGCAGACGATCTTTCCCTAGATCCAGAATTGAACAGACGAATAAGAAAAGCTTCTGCAGTGCTTTCCAAACTCACAAAATGAGTGTGGTCAAACACGTTTCTTACGGATAAGACAATTACAGTTTGGGAAGCTTGCATCCCGAGCATGCTCATTTGTGTCATTGAAATCTGGACTCTGTACACCCCTACCCCAATGAATACTTTCTACATGCGATTAATAAGACACATTCGTTGTACATCATGGCGAGACTTTGTCGTCAAAGAGAGCAGAAATAGGTAGGTAGGTTGTAACCCCACCATGACGGACATCACACAAGCGATAAACACTCAGTGACGCAAAGTACCACCATGCGGATAAGGATCACCCGTGGAGAGGTTAAAAAAAAACGTTCAGCCGTTAGGCCATATTTATGGCCCGGCTATATTTAGGGCCCCCGGCAGAAGCCAGGGTGGGGCTTCAAATAACAAAAAGTTGCATCCCACAATGGGGACAGCCTTACAGAGAGCAGGATTGCCATCAGTTTACCTTCTCCTGAAGCGAAGACGCTTGCTTTGGTTGGGACATGACTCTCGCGCGAAGGACGGTCGTATTCCAAAGGATCTTATGTATGGAGAACTGGTAACAGGGACAAGACCTGCAGGAATGCCAAATCTACACAAAAAGACACACACAAACGCGACCGGAAAGATATCAACATTGACACAGACTCTTGGGAGAGACCAGCTGCAGACCGACTCCTTTGGGGGCAGGCAGTGAAAGATGGGCTGTCGCAGTTTGAAAGAAGTCAAAAGCAGCAAGCTATAGAAAATAGATGTCTGAGAGAACAGCATCGTTACAATGGTATAGTATCATCGTTTTCAGGTAGATTATGTGGCAGAGACTGCTCCTCCCGCATTGAACTTTACAGCCATTGTAGGTCCTCTACAAAACCACAACTCAGTGATCCCTAGAGAATGACAGTTGCTACTAGTGCTCCCAGTTCAGTTTATTTTACCATCACATCGCTCATTGCGCACGTCCGCCCGGAACCTGGAAGCTCAGGTCATTTGAGAGATTCCCCCCCCCACCCCACCTCCCACTCCTACCTCATTTACCTCAATATTTAAACACATTATTAATAACAAAAATAATACTAACAACAATAATAATAGCAAAAATAATACAAAACAGCAACAAAACAACAGTGATAATAATAATAACAAAAATAAAAACATGAAATATAAAGTGCGGAATGGCTAATAAATTTAATAATATACTTAAAATAATCCCAGGTCGACCCTGCCTTGAGTGGATACCATGTGCAGTCCTGGGAAGCAAAGGCATTCGGAGTGATGCTGACCACATCCCCCATCAAGTGTCGAGTAGTCGATAAAATATAGGTCTAGCCCTGTATGCCCAGTAAGGCGTAGAAAAGGGTCCTTTACTTTAACTTTACTTACTTAAAATAAAGAATGCATAATCAAATACTTTAAAAATAATGATTTGTATGCATGGCTAAAGGGTCATTTTTTGCTATTTACAAAATTATTGTGTGGGAAAGGGGCTGTTCCCCTCGCTCCCCTTTTAGTTTTAAATGTTTGGGAGCAGGAGGCACTCAAGGACTTGAGCCACCCCGGCATCCAGTTATTTGGAATACATTCTGTAAGTGGTGATGAGGGCGTGGCTAGGAAACGGATTTTCTTAATTTAATTGGAGGGTGGGGAAGAAACTGAGGGGGTTGGCGCTTTCCCACCCCATTTTCTTGCCTAGGTGATGAGTTTCCCTGGTTGTGCACTCACTCCCCGCCCCCCCCCCTTTTCCTCCATTTGTTTTCTCAGTTTTCATTTGGGAGGAGGCCTTGGCGTCCTCAATTTTCACCTAGAAAATCTATAGGTATGTTTTTTTTTTAATACAACCCTATCTCGTCGGCATTAAGTGTCCCCCAACTTTCCCCAAGTTTTATTCATTGCTGCGCGCCTGCTCGTGCATTTGGTTTGTTTCTTGACAATGGCTGTGAAAAATCCGTACGAAAAAAATGGATTGATATGAACCTATCCGCAACCTATGCTGAATTACCCTGAATCAGTACTAGGTTTTATACTGTTACTGTTGTTATTATTTTCGTTCACCGACTGTTAACCCGGGCTGTAAACCCCGGCGGAAAGACCTGGTTGTTCGTCCATTTCTGGACTTCGGCTTTATTCTAGGTCTTGATTTTGCGTGCGCAACCGTTTTACAAATCTTACTTTGTTAATGCAGACTGTTGGTTCCTTGCCTCTCAGACAGATGCACTCTGACTTTGAAGGAAAACCCCCTACCCCCACCCAATTAGTCGTCACTTCTGACCTGCTTGTTGGGAAGGTAGTGGGTATATTCTTGCCCCCCCCCCTACCCCAACAGGGCCCCGGATCCCACACAGGGAAGAGGTTACATACTAACCCCAGTCAACCAGGTTCTGTCTCCATAATGAAGGCTACCACAGTGTAGTATCCGATACTATGAAACTTAATAATGTCTACATAGAGTACAATAAGTCATGGGTCCTATTCACTGGCTGACCTTTTATTCATGCTTTCTCAGACTGTTCTACGTCAAAGGGGTGTCACGTTGTCTTGCCTCTAATTACGTCAGCCCCGATGTTGCGTGTTCTATATTACACGATGACACAGTTTTTAACGACCCCCAGAACATCTATAACATCCCCTAACCCCAAACCCCCTACCCACAGCCTGAGCCTTGGTCCCATGAGAGACTATTTTCGAAGAAAACGTAGAACGTGACATCTTTCTGACCTAGATCAGACTGAGAAAGTGTGTAGATAGGCCAGAAAGCGTGAATAGGACCAAGTTCTGTTCTGTTCTCGACCTAATTGCTTTTTTTTTTTAGAACAGGAAAAGTTTTACTAGTACATTTTAAGAAGCGAGATTATATAAGCCTATCAACTGTACAAGACACACTAATTAATTATTATTACCATTTTTTTCTCTAGTGTTCTCTTTTAGTTTGTATGTGTGTATAAACTTCTATACGTGTTCTATTGTTCTAATCTCGAGCAAATTTCTATAATTATGGGGGGGGGGGGGAGGGTGGAGTACTCAGGGGACGACCGGAAACACACTGAAAAAATGGGACTGTCAGAGTGAAAAGGGAGCGTATCGTTGGCCCAGGGTGGTGACGTCATCAGCCTTGTCGTGAAATGATAGCCATTACACATCGGTCTGTAAGGCTGATAACCTGTCTTACCTGTAATCTGCACAAAATTCAAACTTGGACTCGCCCAGAAATATATAGTCCCTTATATCTATATATATATAGGCCTGTATTGGACAACATTATTATGTCTGCCTTTTCTGGTTACTTTAACTAAACTCCACTTTTAAATGTATATCTCCTGGAGATATATTTAGGGAGTTATTTGAGGTTTCTTGGAAACCGATTTACTCCTTGCCCCAGTATACAAGGGACTTCTTTTGTACCAACGCCTGAAGTGTCTAAGTGACGCTCTTCTCCTTGCCAGCTTCTCAAACGTCCAGATGTGTTAATCTGTGCCTGTATAAATTTCACTTTTCAAGGCAATTTGGAATGTCTCAGTTTTTACATATGCTTGGGATGTATATTTTCTGAAGAGCTGGCAGAAGATTCACAGTCCCACCAACATCCACCAACCATCAAACCACCAGAAACAACTTGTTACCCACCAGCTAACACCTGTGAAGGTTCCTGACATCTCCAACATATGGGAGATGGTGCCTCAAACAGCTACCAGTGCTAGAGCTTAATGTGGCTCAAAGACATTGTGTGTCCTTACTGGTGATAGAGACTTGCTAAATACCGGTACAGTTGCTGCGTCATATATAGTGAAGTACTCTTACTACTTGATCCAGTGGAGCAGAATTCCCAGAGTCAAAGACAGTCGAATCATCCGGAGCTGAGGGAGGCATCATAGACAGAAAGAAGAGAAGATAAGTCTGATGCTTCGCATGATGTTGTGTTCCTCACAGCTCCTTGTGTCCAGTGATGAGAAGATGTCATCTCCAAGACTTCTGTCTGTGTAGTATCTTTATGATTTGGACATGATATCCTGAGATCTGGCATTTGTCTCACTTTTATATATCTAATTATATTGATTACATACATTCATTTTCATGGCTGACTTAGGTGTCTCTATTTCACCTTTTTAAGTGTTTAGCAGTTGTGTATGTATGTGTATCTTCATTATATGTGTTAACATGGTTATGATAATGAACTATCATAACCTGGGGGCTTTCTTTAGTAAGTAGTGGGGGTGTCCAGCCAAGTGTGCCTAGAAATATGGTATATATATATACTGATATATTTTGTAGTGCCAATACTTGAGTTGCCCTACTCCAGAGATAAGTTGAGCGTATATTGGCCACGGGGAATCCCTTAGACCAATACGAGCCAAACGACTCAACATAATTATCTCTGAGTGCTGTTGGTTCTGAAGGAGAAATCCTTACATTAGGCACGCGACAGGAGTGATATGTGACAAGCCCCACGGCACATCAGTTAGAGACGGCCTTGATGGAGACCAACGTTGTCTCTGTCGACGCAGAGGGACTCCATTCTTGCACAAGAACGGAAATCCTCGTTGACCTGTTTAGCCTATAAATAGAGAAGGCCGTGATCGAAACTATCCTGATGAAAACAGGCAGTATGGCCACCCTACATTTTACATATTTAGAATATCGAAAACTGAAATATAACAAGGTCTACAGATATAGAGATATAACTATAAGTGTATGTTTTATTCTCGAGTTTAATCCTGTATATTTTTACATAGCCGGACAATTTACACCCCCCCCCCCCGAATGCCGTTGTGACGGCCGAGACTCACCTAAAATGTGGATGGGATGAAGGCTCTATGACAGTGGCTCTCAACCTTCGTAATGCCGCGACCCTTTAATACAGTTAAATCATGTTGTGGCTACTTCCAGACAATTTCTTTCCTCCATAACTTCAATGAATATGTGTTTTCTGATGGTCTTAGGCGACCCCTGTGAAAGGGTCGTTCGACCGAAAAAAAAAGGGGTCGCAACCGGCAGGTTGAGAACTGCTGCTCTGTGAGATCAGATAACAGTGCAAACGAACGGATTGGGAATCCATACACACAACGACTGGGGTGTGGGTGTGTGGGAGGAGGCTGGGGCCCGGGAGGGGGGGGGGTGTGTCTAGAGTTTCTGGGGACCAGGGTCAAATGTGACTGAGCTACCGTATAAAGTCGGCGTCTATGGCTTAGGCGTTGCGAAAGAGCTTCGTAATGCTGGGGTGCCAGGTTCGATCCTAGCTGCGGATGGTTTGTCCTGCGTTGGTTTCGAGAGTGTTACCGAGAGCTGACCGCCCAGAAAGCAATGGCAAACTACTAAACGTAAAATGGGCCTGGAAAAACCACAACAGCCAAAAACAAATGCTGTGGCTGGTTCTGCGACGTCCTGTAAAGGATACGCAACTAACTAGCCATATAACAGTAGCTGGCACCACCTGTCTTCTGCTATCGCCGAATGTTGGGCGGCGTATACTAAATCTGACATCCCATATTGTGCCGATGGTTTTGGGCGGAGGAGCGCATGGGGAGGATACTAGCCTATCATAGGAAGATAAAATGCAGCCTGAAAACGTTATGTTATGGCAGGGCAGTCTAAGCCTTGGCTGGCAGCTGGTCTGTGAGAGAAGCTCCGACATGCGGACAGATACAGCACTGCTCTTCTGATCCGGCTGCTTCTGCAGCCTGCTTTGTTCCAAACCTACTGTTGCTACCTTTCCTTTGAAGTTTACAAAGCAGGTTGAGAGAGAGAGAAAGAGAGAGAGAGAGAGAGAGAGAGAGAGAGAGAGAGAGAGAGAGAGAGAGAGAGAGAGAGAGAGGTGGAGGGGGAGAGAGACCATGATACATGGGCAACATATAGTCTCTACAATACTGTGCCTTGGAAAGGATGAACTTCATCCCTGACCGTATTTGTCTCGGAAACAAATCGAGAGGCAGTAGTTACAGGTTATAGGTTTTGTTAATTGGCGTAGAAGAGGGCGCCACAGGTTGCCTCTGACGATGGGAGACATCTTCGAATGTCACTAATCAACTACCGACTGCCACAATCTGGGCAGCCCCCCCCCCCCCCCCAGCGAATAAGGTGATGATCCGCTACAACCTTTATTAATCAATGGATGTTTGGAGCTACAAAAAAAATCAGAATCCACTGACCAGGAAAATGCAAGCAGGACATGAATGATACAAGTACTGAGGTGGACCCGTGGGAACAAAATGCTATGAACCGTGTGTTGGGAGGAGTGGGGTGGGGGGGGGGGGCACATCAAGAAGGGAATAAGAATGAAGGTAGAACTTATTGCAGAAAGGATGAGAGCTCAACGTCTGAGAAGAAACAGACTAAACACAGATGTTGACAACAACGGTCCTCCTAAAATCCCATGTTGTAATTGTAAAAAACTGTTCTTAACGCAGGCAGATTTTGATAGTCATACTCGCCATCGCCATGGACTATGAGTTCCCATGCCTCCTTATAGCGCAATATAACACTATCGTCTGGAAAGACGGAAAGGTGCCAAAGAATCTTATGTGCAGAGGCTCTGAAAGATATTAAACATTGAAAGGAAAAGAGGTGGACTTTCAATCAGGTTGCAGCTGGGTACTGTTAGCATGTCAACTCTTCGTTGGTTACTGAAGAAGGAGACGGAGCACATGTGGGAATTCACCAGTGCAGTGATGTCAATTCTTGATTTATTCATACACATGTTATTTCATCTAATCTCGTATATTCTATGGGGATTCATTCATAAATGGTATTAAGAATGTCTTTTTTGTAAGTACGAGCGTTCCTGTAGCTATCGCGTATGTAGTAAGTAAATCTATCCTTTCTGTTCCTCGCACTCCTGAATATCTCGGACAGTTTATCGATGTGAGTCCCTATAATGCTGAATGTCAGAAACCAGTCATTCCCCTTGTGGGATGCAATTTTTCGTTATTTTGAAGCCACACACTGGCTCTTGCCAGGATCCAAATATATAGCTGGGCCTTAAATATGGTCTAATGGCTAAACGCGGTTTCTGGGTCCTCTCCACGTGTGATCCTCATAACATGGTGGCACTTTGTGTCATCAGGTGTTTATCGCTTGTGTGATGTCCTAGTAGGGTAAAATGTAGGGGCTGCGTTAGCGCAGTCGATAAGAGGCTCGCTTTCAAATCCAGCTGCGAATCGCTGCAGCCCACGGTCGGTGTTCCCGGGGTTCACCCAGCTTCTAGGAAATGGGTACCAGTGTTGACACTCTGGGGTAAATGGAGGAACGTCGCTGTAGCTACAGAGTTACGTGCGAACGGCGACACAGGCGGACAATTCTTATCAGCTGTCCGTACTGGTGGCAGAGTACTTATGGTTTATAACCGTGTGCAATGACGCATGTTCACATCTCCCGACTTTACCTTTTTACCTTTTTACTACTACTACTTATGTTGAATGTAAAGGAAAGACTCAAAACATCACTGGGCAAATCGTCATTCAGCTGCTGAAATTGAAATGCTCGCTAGCAAAATCTCACGAGAAAACAATTTATATAGAGTGCGGTCTCTGTTTGGTCTTCTCATCAGCATTCTAGGTCTGTGGCAAGGTTATAGCCCCCTCAACCCGAAACAATAGATAATTAAACATCGAATGGTTTGAACGACTGGCAGCAAGAGATCGGGCACTCACCGAACGTGACGTCATCTTCGGCAAGTTCCGCGTCGACAGAAAGCAACAAGAAAATAAAAATGGCGACTCAGGACAGAAGTCCGTCGCTAATTATTGGTCAACAGTGGTCAGCACTGGCCGAGTTGGCGTCGCCCGGTGCAGAAAACGGTGAGATGAAATAATAATTAACGTATATTTTAAACCTGACCAACCTCCATAAGCCATATATATGCACGCAGGTCTTTGAAAATGTCCAATGTTTACACGGCAAACCCACTAACAACAGTGATCTCACATATACCCCGCGTTCTGAATGAAGTGAAAATAAAGAACAACAAAAGCCATTAAAGTTCGTATGTTGCTTTTAGAATAGCGGTAATTGCATCACTTTTACACGAGCGCAGAAGTACTGCATTATTCTGTGCATTTATTTGCAGGTGCCGTCTGCGTGGACAAGGTTGAGAAGAACAATTCAAACGATAGTTACACTATGAAGCTTGGCCGACAAGGTACGTTGTTGTGAAATGATAATTAATGCAGTAATTCGGCACTAGTTTTGACAAAACTTTTGTAGTTCGATAATAATGTTGCCAGTCTGTAAAACACTTTTAATTATGTATATTTGTTTCAAACTCTGCACCCTTGATATGGCATCTGTGTTCTAGTTGCTAAGGATGCTAATTGATTGATGTAAGTGCAGGCTTAAAGTCACTACCATTTCCTTATGTTTTTATCCTTGAATTTAAATCCTTAAATAATTTCTTTTTAAAATAGTCGATGTCTAAAACCATAGGCTGTAAGAATCATGAGGAGTTCAAAATTATTAATTGGAGCAGGCTGAAACAGTTGGAGTAACAACTTATCCTGTTTTTGTGTGTGTTTGCCAGTTAAAATAACAACTGGTGGGACACAAGAAATTATTATTTAATTCATTTATTGTGCACTAATATATCAGAACCACCTAGACTTGTTTAGTTTGCCGTGCCATGATCTACTGACCCCTGATTTAAATTATGTTTGTAAAATCAGATGAGCTGAATATCTTTCTTACTTAGTCACTCCTCTTCTCTTCACCTTGGGGTGTAGAGGTTTGCCAGAGAGATCGTCATACATTTCTATCAGCAGTTTTCTTTCTGGTTTTGTTCCATTCCAGTCCTCTGTCAGTTAGGGGCTGTCGGCTGTTGTCTTCCCAGCGAACTCTGGGTAGCCGTGGTTGTCTGGTTCCCTGGTTCTTAGCCTGTCATGGTGGCAGATTTTCTCCCATTCTGCATACATGTCCAGACCATCGTAACTGTGACTGATCCACTGAGTTTGTAAGGCCTGGGTTTCAAGATCTTGACGTATTGTCTGGTTGCAAACTTTGTTCCTTCTTGTCATTTGGACAACCTTTCTCAGATATATCATTTCTGAGTAAACTGCAAATCAAAGACTGGAAAATTAAAGTATAGATAGAGAATAAGAGAGAGGGAGGAGGGGAGGGTGGATAGTACTATCAGCAACACAGCCAGACTTATGAAGTTGTAATACAAAACAATAAAGATAATTTTTTTTTCAGATTGTATTTTTTATGTTTAAATAACTGCTATTTGTATTTTCAGTTAGAGCATTTTTCAGTCTGTATTAAATTACAGGAAATCTAACTGAAAAATAAAAATAGGTAGATTCTCTTCTGTTTCAGAACTCAGCAAAAAGTAACACATTGTGGCACTGGCCCTGTTAAATGTGGACGCAACAGCCAAACATGTGAAGTTGGTCCTATTACAAGGATAAAATAACCATTTCTCCAAAGACTGGTTCCTGTCATAAGAAAGGGACCTTTTTTCATGCCTTCATAGTAATTGGTATATAGGGCTAGACTTGTATCTTATAGACCATTGGTTCTCAACCTATGGGTTGCAACCTTTTTTTTTTTTGGGTCGTACGACTCTTCAACAGTGGTCGCCTAAGACCATAGGAAAATGCATAATAACTAAAGTTATGAAGTAGCAACGACAATAATTGTATGTTTGGGGGTCGCCATCTCATGAGGAACTGTATTAAAGGGTGTGGCATTGGAAAGGTTGAGAGCCACTGTTATAGATGAGTCCACACTCTGTGGGTGATGTGGTCAACATCATGCCGGACACCTTTACTTCCCAGGTAGACAGGTGGAAAAGTCAACTAAATCTTGAGATTTGGCCCCACACAACTAATCTGCCAAACATATCCTAAAACTAACTATATTGGAGGGAGAAGTCAAAGGCTAGAGAGCAAGGTGGGCAGTGATACAAGTGGAAGGACAACATCAGGAGATGGTATGGGCAGCAGTCTGAGGGAGTGTACAAACAGGACAAGAGCTAAAGCATGTTGGAGATCTATTGCAGCCAACCTTCACTGTGGAGATGGCACCTGTTTGATTGATCCTGAAACTAGTCTAATTAAATGGGAACAGAACAGCCACACACCTCCTGAAATTGGTCCAGTCAAATGTGGACATATCAATCATACACATCATGAGATTGGTCCAGTCAAATGTGGACAAGACAGTCACATACATCCTGAGATTGGTCCAGTCAATTGTGGACAGAACAGCAACACACATCCTTAGATTATTCAAGTAAAGTGTGGTCAAAACAGCCACACACAACCTAAGATTAATCCACTCAAATGTGGACAGAACAACCACACACATTATAAGATTGGTCCAGTCAAATGTGGACAGAACAGCCACACACATCATGAGATTGGTCCAAGCAAATGTGGACAGAACATCCACACACATCCTGAGATTGGTCTAGTCAAATATGTTAGAACAGCCACACACATCCTGAGATGGGTAAAGTCAAATGTGGACAGGACAGCCACACACATGCTGAGATTCGTCAAGTCAAATGTGGACAGAAAACTCCTCATCACTGTCAAAACTCTCATCCACATGATAACTCTTATAGCCTGTTCTCATCTGTGACTGGTGACAAATCAGTGTCTTCATTTATTGCCACTTCCTTAGTTCCATCTGTGTCATTTCAAATGCCAGACTTTTTGAATGACTTGACAGCGATCTCAATCTTCACATTATCTCAGTATCTATTCACCAAGGTACAAACAAACGTCTCTATATAGTTGGTTTCTTAACACTACCTACTGGTGTCAAATTCTTCTTTCTTCTTCATGTTCGCCAGCTGTAAACTCCAGCGTAAAGCTCTGAGTGTTCGTCCACGTCCGGACTTTAGTCATACTCCAGAACCTGAGTGTTGCGTGTACATCTGTTTTACAAATCTGCCTGCTTGTATGCATACTTATTGTTTCTTGACTCCTAATGAAGCCCCTAATTAGTCGACTCCTACGTTATGCTTGTTGGGGTGGGGGGGGGGGGGGGAGTGAGTCTCTTCTCGTTTTCCCCACAATGTGCCCCAAGTGGCTCCATCCATTCATTCTATTTGTCTCTCATGGCAATTTTTGTATGTTGCCCCAGAACCGGCATTCCTAAATGAGGCCCTGTACAGGATATTTTCTAACAAATCATTTTAAAAAAAATCTACTACTGTTAAGACGCACCCTGTTTTTTTTTTGGGTGCCCTATGTTATTGGTGAATATGTGCATCTTATATTTGAGGAAATATGGTATTAAGTACCATTATGATAACTCCCATTACTTTCTCCAAACTTGATCACTAGTTTCTTGAAGCTGTGGTTTGTCCGAGGACCGCAAAATTTGGAAAAAAATCAGCCCTCACATAGCAATTATGTGTGTGTGTGTGTGTATGTGTGCTTTATTTTATTCTGTCAGGAACTATCGCATATTATTATTATTATTATTATTATTATTAATATTCACAAAAGCTTTGCATTTATTCTTCACTGTTTTCTTTAAAAAAAAAGAAAAAAGAATCCAGTTATATAGATTATTCATGTACAGAAATAAACAGACGGGGAACCCTGGAGGCTGTAGAAATATTATAAACAAACAAAAATGTGCATTGATCAGCACTCAAAGAAAGAAGTAGAAAGATAGAAGGACACACTAAACAACATAAAGCAAAAGTCTTAGTGCACCTGTTTCTCCAGCACTAATAGGATTGCAGTGTCCCATGAAATTAACTCGAAAGCCTAACCTAGTCAACAAAGGCCTGCAAAAGTAGGATGTGTTGGCCGAAAGGTGCAAATATCACAGCCATGCTAATAAACGGACACAACCCAATTACAAGAAAAAGAAGTTTTCCCCAGCGCTGTGCTGTCATCAGTTAGAGGGGACAGGTTCGATTCCAGCAAGGATACCATAAAGGGCCCTTTTCCAGGCCTTCAGACGTATTGGGCATATAGGGCTAGACCTATATTTTTATAGACCAATCAGGCACAAGATGGGTGATGTGGTCAGCATCATGCCGGTCACCTTTACTTCCCAGGACTGCACCTGGAACCCACTCAAGGCTGGGAGCCAAGGTCAGTTTTGAAAAAAAGTACGGTTTCACCAGGGAGCAAACCCACGACCCATAGAACAATTGGCATTTGGCGGGTGATGTGGTAAACGTCATGCTGGCTGCCTTTACCTCCCATGACTTCATCTGTTACCCATTTAGGGATGGTTTGACCTGGGAGCCAGGTGTTTTTGTTTTTATGAAGAAAGTATATGCACTATAGCTTTAGATTTTTATGTTCTCTAGTGTGTGCTATGAGTGTTGATCAATATATTTTTTTATTTATTATGTATCGAGGTTCATATATAGTGTGTTATTTATACTTTTCTAATAAGTTAAATTTATGTTCCCCATTTAGTTTCATGTTGCCTTGTACATCAGTTTCTTGACTGTGGTTGCTGCAGCTGAACATAGAACAAATTTTACATATTTTAACCTACTAATTACATTTCGTAATCATTGTTTACTTTTTACAATTAATTTAAAAAAAAAATCTATTCATAGGTAAGATAAATTCTTATGTGGTCTGCGGCCTTAGGTCCTTTTAAGTTAGTGGTGCTCAACCTTTTTCAGGCCCCCTCCCCCCCCCCCCCCACCCCCCATATATGGTAAAGACCCCCACCCCCAGCTTGAAAAATACTTCATTAAAAAAAAAAAGAGGACCAAACAAATCTCAGTACATGTCATGTTAGTCTGACCAGGCCCCGCCCATATACACACTAGCTCACTTCTGGTTGGTAGTTCCTGAATCTGTCACCTTGGCACAAGGTTACGGGGGGTGTTCCGCAATGCTGTTGATATTGTGTGTTATATATTTCTCCCATTCTACATGTATGTCCAAACCATCATAACTGTGACTGATCTACTCCAGTTTCTAAAACCTGGGTTTCAAGATCTTGATGCATAGTCTGATTGCGAACTTTGTCCCTTCTGGTCATTTGGACCACCGTTTTCATATATCTCATTGCTGAGGCCTGAAGCTGGCTTCTGTGAGTTGTCATTGCCCATAACTCACACCCTTAGGTCAGGACTGGCACATAGGTAGCCCAGTTTTAAAACGACTGTTGTAAGGTATGTCGATCATTTTGTGTGTGTGTGTTTGTGTGTGTGAATCAAATTTGATCTTAGAATTGTCTTTTTTTGGTTTCTTGTTATTTGATCAGATATGGGACTGTTTGGGTTTTGCCCATCCCGAGATGAGTTCAGCCTTGTAGTGTGCGAGAAGTGCAACCTGCTAGTCAAACCTCAAGCACTGAAACGACATATAGGTAAGAGGGAATTGTTGGTTGGAAGGGGCTTTCCAGCAGCTGGTTTTAAGTTCTTTTGTCATCATCATCATCATGATAATGACTTTATTATCACTTTCAGTCTGCCTAAAATAGTTGAGGAATATGTTGGTTAGAAGGGGCATTCGAGCTCCTGGTTTGAAGTTCTTTTGTCATCATTATCATCATCATCATCATCATCATACTGACATTTTTGTCACTTTGTCCGCCTGAAATAGTTTAGAGGGATATGTTGGTTAGAAGGGGCATTCGAGTCGCTGGTTTAAAATTCTTTTTTTCATCATCATCATCGTGACTTCATTATTACTTTCAGTCTACCTGAAAAATTCAAATATCAACCTTAAAAAAATGTGATAACTAAAACAGTGATAATCATAAGACTGATGCGGCGTCCGTGGCTAAGGCGTTGCGAGTCTGACTTGTAATCCAACTTACAGCGATCGAAACCCACCGCTAACTGCGCAGAGTTTTATCTTGGTATGGGACGCCGCAGGTCGACCCAGCCTCAAATAGGTACTGGGATGGGCTGTCCTGGGAAAGTAAAGACGGCCGGCGTAATGCTGTCCACATTACCGACCAAGTGCTGATTGGTCTGTAAAAATATGGGTGCTCTTCCCATATGCCCGATGCGCCTAAGGGCGTGTAAAGGGATCTTTACTTTTATTTCACTTTACATAAGACTGATATCACACAATCTTTGATGCTGCTAGGGAAAACAGATGTGGGCAAATCCAGAGACTGAATACAGTTTTCTGATTGCGTTTTTATTGTCCAAGTTTCTGCATCAAACAGCAAGGTTAAGTATCCATAACAGTTGACAATTAATGTATTGTTTATCTCTCTAACTGCCATTAATTTGCGCATGCTGCTGAACACATTTGTTTAGCCATATCTGTTATCTTCTGGACATTTGTTGCACTTTTACCATTATCTGTTACTTCTTGTCAAAGGGATTGCGTTAGGCAGTCGATAGGAGACTCACTTTCAAATCCTGCTGCGACTTGCTGCAGCCTACGGCCGATGATCGAAACCGGGCGGTTCCCGAGGTCCACCCAGCCTCTAGGAAATGGGTACCATAGTTAACATTCTGGGGTAAATAGAGGAACGTCGCTGTAGCTAAGGAGTTTTGTGCAGATGGCGAAACAGGGGAACAGTTTCTTATCAGCTGTCCATAATGGTGGCAGAGCACTTATGGTTTTTAACCGTGTGCAATGACGCTGGTTCACATCTCCCGACTTTGCATTTACCTTTATCTTGTCAAAGGCAGGAGAAACTTGCAACTTGTTTGAATTTCTCTCTGTTTACTGTGATGTTCATTGTTGGCTGCTCCTCTCCAGGGTTAGTTAATGCTAGAAAGTGATATTTTATGTTTCCTCTCAGAACGTGGTGTAATAGATAGGACCTCAAGCCATTTCAGACAAGGCAAAAAATTTATTTGAAAAACGCATCCTGAGAAATTGTAAAAAAAATTCCTTGGCAGTTGAAGCAGGGGATCCACAAGTTTGATGGTTTAGCCCTTATTAGATTTATTTACAGGAATCTTTGTGCATCTGCCTAAGAGGTAAGGAACCAACAGTCTGCATAGAGCTAAGCTTGATCTGTAAAATGGGTATGCTTGCAGAACTCAAGTTCTGGAACAAGACTTAAAGTCCAGAAGTGGATGAACAACCAGAACCTTTTGCCCGAGTTTAGCGCCGGTGAATGCAATGAAGAAGAAGATTAGTATTATCTGTACAGATATATTGTCACACCATGGCAATGGTTTTAGATTTATTCATAATTGGTCAGCTCACTTTTTGTTTGATTTCATCTTACCATTGTAGAATCTCGCCATGGCCCAACAAATCTCAGCAGTTTAGGGAATATCCCAGCTTCGGCACTCAACACAGAGCTTGGGAAGAAGCTGCTGATGCCTTTACAGAAACAGTGCTTGGCCTCTTCCAAAGTTACGACTCCCAGTGACAGGCAGATGAGTGGAACTTTCAAACCTGTCTCCTCAGGCTGGCTGCCCACAAAGGCCAGTCTGAAGCAGGTGCCAGCGTCGGTGAAGAACGTGGCAGCTCCAGTCCTTGGGGTCTGCATGAAGATTAGTCCCTTAAAATCTGTGAAATCCGGAAACAGAATTACCCCACCGACAACAACAGCAGCAACAACGACGACAACCCCAACATCAAAGTCCACAACAGCAACAACAGCGGCTGCCAGCACAGCCTCGAGCTCTGTGGTGAAAGTTGATAAACTGGAAAAAACATCCTCAGTATCAACGTTATCATCATTATCATCAAAACCTGAAACAAAAACTGAAGGTTCGTCAGCTCCATCTGAGATTTCAAAAAGTGTTCTTAATCCGGACTCCTCTAGGATATCAACATTGGTTAATGGATCCATAAAATCAGTGGTATCTTTGACAACACCATCAGCAACAACAACAACAAATTCTCCTTCATTAGTTTCAACACCAATGTTGATAGCTGTGACAAAACCGCTGACAAGCACCACTCTAAGTACAAAATGTATAACCACTTTTGTGAATACAGTTTCATTGACTAAGCCTGTAATGATTGCCCCGGTTACAGCTGTGAGCTGTGCCGGTGCTATGGCAGTTCGGCCGGTTTCGGCCACTAAAAGTTCAAAATCACCAAGGGAGCAAAAAGAACGGAAATTTTTGCCATGTAAAGGTAATGTGATGATTCAAACAGTCTTCTGTCTTTCAGTTTATTGTGTCTCTTCTGCAGTCCTAATGTCTAGCTGATACTGTTTTGCTGTTTTATCCAGACTGGGTCACTTTTGAAAAACGACCAAGTCATTGTTTTGTGTATACCTCGAGATTTTGATTAAGAAAGCATGACGTCTTGCAGAAAGTGAATGGAAATTGTTTAGTGCAACAAAGTCTAGCTTGTGAGATACCTCAACATCTAGTTTCAGAATGGAGGTGGAGGCAGTCACAGATTTCTGTTGGCTTGAAACCAGCTGTACACATGTTGTTGCTATAACAGATTCACAAAGCATGCTGAGAAAAGTGGAGAAAGGCATGCTCCCTGCAGAGTGTCAGACATCACTTTAGAGGTCCTTTTTAATTAGCATCTTTTGGATTTTTTCTTCGTTAAGTGCAGGTTTGTTGGAAAATGAATAGGCAGATTGGCTGGTGCTTATGGGTGGTAAATTGATTTAAGATGAGCCAGATTTGGTCAGTGCCCTATAGGAGCAAGTGAATGATGGAGAAGCACATAGAGATCATTACTGTCTAGAGAGAAGGGTGTAGCAGGAAGTGACCAGGTGATCTGGCTGACAATCTAAACCTGGGGTGGGCAAACTATGGCTTGCAGGCCAAACTGGCCTGCTAACCCCATATTTTACTAGCTTAGATAGGCAGGTGTAAAATTACTATATAATCTGGCCCTTGATTTCACAGAAAAAAAATCAAAATGTTCACATCCAAAAAAGTGTTAATGAGAAAACTACTGTCACAGACTCTTTGATACTGCTAGGGAAACCCGTGTTGTGGGCAGATCCATTGGACAGTGTCTCTCGACGAACTTTGGTAATATAATTTAAGACCGTTCGTTTTCTCTGGTTGGCAAGTTTCTAGATCCACCAGCTTGAACAGATGCATTTGGGAATTAATAAAAGGGCTACAGTGGGTGAGTTTGTCTGATCAGAGGCTTAGCATGGGATTATAATCCTAGATTCTTTCATAAAAAATACAAGGAAATCTGGGTGTTATGTTTAAAATGGATTTTTTTCTCTGTGGCCCCCGACCAGGTTGGTAATTCTAAATTTGGCCTGGGGACAACAACAACAAAGTTGCCACCGTTGCTGTAAACTCAGGAATGGCAAGATGGCCAAACACTCAGACTGCTTTAGTACCATCAGAATTGGTACTCTTTGTTGGCTTCTGAAAATGAGAGCACAAATGAGAATGACCTAAGTGCTGTAATGTCAGTTATTAACTCATCCCAGTCCATTTAATATTGCAGTCATTTTTATAATTACTTATAATTAATTATCTCCATGCCATCCTCTCAGACAAATGTCCTCCATGCCATCCTCTCAGACAACTGTCCTCCATGCCATCCTCTCAGACAACTGTCCTCCATGCCATCCTCTCAGACAACTGTCCTCCATGCCATCCTCTCAGACAACTGTCCTCCATGCCATCCTCTCAGACAACTGTCCTCCATGCTATCCTCTCAGACAACTGTCCTCTATGCCATCCTCTCAGACAACTGTCCTCCTCCATCCTCTCTCAGACAACTGTCCTCCATGCCATCCTCTCAGACAACTGTCCTCCATGCCATCCTCTCAGACAACTGTCTTCCATGCCATCCTCTCAGACAACTGTCCTCCATGCCATCCTCTCAGACAAATGTCCTCCATGCCATCCTCTCAGAATGTCCTCCATGCCATCCTCTCAGACAACTGTCCTCCATGCCACTGTCTCAGAATGTCTTCCATGCCATCCTCTCAGACAACTGTCCTCCATGCCGCCCTCTCAGACAACTGTCCTCCATGCCGCCCTCTCAGACAACTGTCCTCCATGCCGCCCTCTCAGACAACTGTCCTCCATGCTGCCCTCTCAGACAACTGTCCTTCATGCCATCCTCTCAGACAACTGTCCTCCATGCCGCCCTCTCAGACAACTGTCCTCCATGCCATCCTCTCAGACAACTGTCCTCCATGCCATCCTCTCAGACAACTGTCCTCCATGCCATCCAACTGTCCTCAGCCGCCCTCTCAGACAAATGTCCTCCATGCCCATCCATCAGACAAAACTGTCCTCCTATCCATCCTACAGACAACTGTCCTCCATGCCATCCTATCAGACAACTGTCCTCCATGCCATCCTCTCAGACAAATGTCCTCCATGCCAACTGTCCTCCATGCCATCCTCTCAGACAAATGTCCTCCATGCCATCCTATCAGACAACTGTCCTCCATGCCATCCTCTCAGACAACTGTCCTCCATGCCATCCTATCAGACAACTGTCCTCCATGCCATCCTATCAGACAAATGTCCGCAGACAAATGTCTCTCCAGCCATCCTCTCAGACAAACTGTCCTCCATGCCATCCTCTCAGACAACCTCCATGTCCTCTCAGACAATGTCCTCCATGCCATCCTCTCAGACAACTGTCCTCCATGCCGCCCTCTCAGACAAATGTCCTCCATGCCATCCTCTCAGAATGTCCTCCATGCCATCCTCTCAGACAACTGTCCTCCATGCCGCCCTCCTCAGACAAAATGTCCTCCATGCCTCCCTCCCTGTCCTCCATGCCGCCCTCAGACAACTGTCCTCCATGCCATCCTATCAGACAACTGTCCTCCATGCTATCCTCTCAGCCAACTGTCCTCCTATGCCATCCTATCAGACAACTGTCCTCCATGCCCCCTCTCAGACAAAATGTCCCCATGCCACTCCTCTCAGAATGTCCTCCATGCCATCCTCTCAGACAAATGTCCTCCATGCCTCAGAATGTCCTCCATGCTCAGACAACTGTCTCCATGCCATCCAGACAAATGCCTCCTGCCATCCTCTCAGACAACTGTCCTCCATGCCATCCTATCAGCCAACTGTCCTCCATGCATCCTATCAGACAACTGTCCTCCATGCCATCCTATCAGACAACTGTCCTCCATGCCATCCTATCAGACAACTGTCCTCCATGCCATCCTATCAGACAACTGTCCTCCATGCCATCCTATCAGACAACTGTCCTCCATGCCATCCTATCAGACAAATGTCCTCCATGCCATCCTATCAGACAAATGTCCTCCATGCCATCCTATCAGACAAATGTCCTCCATGCCATCCTATCAGACAAATGTCCTCCATGCCATCCTATCAGACAAATGTCCTCCATGCCATCCTATCAGACAAATGTCCTCCATGCCATCCTATCAGACCCTCCATGCCATCCTCAGACAACTGTCCTCCATGCCATCCTATCAGACAACTGTCCTCCATGCCATCCTATCAGACAACTGTCCTCCATGCCATCCTATCAGACAAATGTCCTCCATGCCTCCAAATGTCCATGCCATCCTATCAGACAAATGTCCTCCATGCCATCCTCTCAGACAAATGTCCTCCATGCCATCCTATCAGACAACCTCCATGTCCTCCATGCCATGCCATCCTATCAGACAACTGTCCTCCATGCCGCCCTCTCAGACAAATGTCCTCCATGCCATCCTCTCAGACAAATGTCCTTGCCCTATCAGACAAATGCCTCCATCCATCCTCAGACAAATGTCCTCCATGCCGTCCTATCAGACAACTGTCCTCCATGCCATCCTCAGACAAATGTCCTCCACGCCGCTCCTCTCAGACAAATGTCCTCCATGCCATCCTCTCAGACAACTGTCCTCCATGCCCTATCCAAATGTATCATGACAACAAATGTCCTCCATGCCATCCTCTCAGACAACTGTCCTCCATGCCATCCTCTCAGACAACTGTCCTCCATGCCATCCTATCAGACAAATGTCCTCCATGCTATCCTATCAGACAAATGTCCTCCATGCCATCCTCTCAGACAACTGTCCTCCATGCCGCCCTCTCAGACAAATGTCCTCCATGCCATCCTATCAGACAACTGTCCTCCATGCCATCCTATCAGACAAATGTCCTCCATGCCATCCTATCAGACAACTGTCCTCCATGCCATGCCATCCTATCAGACAAATGTCCTCCATGTCCTCCTATCAGACATGTCCTCCATGCCATCCTATGTCAGACATGCCATCCTATCAGACAAATGTCCTCCATGCCATCCTCTCAGACAAATGTCCATGCTCCATGCCATCCATATCAGACAAATGTCCTCCATGCCATCCTCTCAGACAAATGTCCTCCATGCCATCCTATCAGACAAATGTCCTCCATGCCATCCTATCAGACAAATGTCCTCCATGCCATCCTATCAGACAAATGTCCTCCATGCCATCCTATCAGACAACTGTCCTCCATGCCATCCTATCAGACAAATGTCCTCCATGCCATCCTATCAGACAACTGTCCTCCATGCCGCCCTCTCAGACAACTGTCCTCCATGCCATCCTCTCAGACAAATGTCCTCCATGCCATCCTCTCAGACAACTGTCCTCCATGCCATCCTATCAGACAACTGTCCCTTATGCCACTATTTTACTGACCTTTAATGCCACTATCCTAGGATGCCCTCCATGCCACTATCGTAAGTTGCCCCCTCCATACCACTCTCCTAAGTTGCCCTCCATGCCACTCTCCTAGGTTGCCCTCCATGCCACTGTTTCAGACTGTCCTCCATGCCACTATCCTATGTTGTCATATATTCCACTATCCTAGGTTGCCCTCCATGCCACTATCCTAAGTTGCCCTCCATGCCACTATCCTAGGTTGCACTAAATGCCACTGTTTTAGACTGTCCTCCATGCCACTATCCTAGGTTGCCCTCCATGCCACTATCCTAGGTTGCCCTTCATGCCACTATCCTAAGTTGCCCTCCATGCCACTATCCTAGGTTGCCCTCCAATCCTAGGTTGTCCTCCATGCCACTATCCTAGGTTGTCCTCCATGCCACTATCCTAGGTTGCCCTCCATGCCACTATCCTAGGTTGTCCTCCATGCCACTATCCTAGGTTGTCCTCCAATCCTAGGTTGCCCTCCATGCAACTATCCTAGGTTGTCCTCCATGCCACTATCCTAGGTTGTCCTCCATGCCACTATCCTAGGTTGTCCTCCATGCCACTATCCTAGGTTGCCCTCCATGCCACTTTTCTGGGTTGCCCTCTATGCCCCTGCCCTAAGTTGCCATAATAGTGTAAATAAATATATTTTGACATAGATTTTTAGTGAACTGAGTAAAATTGTTGTTTTATAAATAATGGGGGAGGGGGTGGATTTTCAAAGACCTGTTTATTTAAAGCAGTCGGGGGGGGGGGGGGGGGGGGGGGGGGGCAAACAAGCACCCAATACAAGGTGGGTTATTAGTGGTCTTTCCTTTGAAGGCTGAGTGCATCTAACTGAGAGGCAAGGGACCAACAGTTTGCATACAGATAAGCCAGATCTGTAAAACTGATTTGTGCGCAAAACAAGTTCTGGATCAAGGTCAAAGTCCATGAGTGGATAAACCACCAGAACTTTCTGCTGAAGTTTACAGCCGGTGAACACTTAAAAAAAAATGTATGCCGGGTTTATATGGAAGCCATGTCAGTAAAAAAAAAAAAAAAATCCCAGTCCTTCAAGGAAATCAAACACATGCCTAACAGGCTAAAGGGCTAGTCACTGTCTTGTCAACAGATTTTGGCATCTGTGGATAAGGCGTTGTAAGCATGCCTCCTAATTCCTGGGTTCTTGTTTTGATACCAGCCATGGATGTTGTAGCAGCACGCTGCCCTGTATTGTTGTTGACAGAGGTATAGAGAGTGGACTGTTCAGAGGGCAGTGGCAAACTACTGAGCTTTAAATAAAACCACAAACAGCACCCAAAAATGTTGGTGTTGGTTCTGCAACCTCCTGTGAATAATTTGCAACTGTCCTTTTTCAAAGCACATATTTATGAATGCCAGATTATTAATACATTAGGCTCATGCTTTCATAAACAGTTTTTATTGCAGATCGAGAGTATGATGCCAATAAACATTGTGGAGTTGTAATTTCGGAGACTGGCAAACAGTGTACACGATCTCTGACTTGTAAGGTAAGCAGACGGTTTGGAAGAATGAGGCTGTCAGTGGGATAGGATGTGATGTGGGTTGATCCTTGGCGTCTGCTAGTTCTGCAGATCCATATATGATGTTTCACTTGATCCATGCTGTTTGGTGTGGATCCATGATATTCAGTGAATCACTTGATTCACCCTGTTTGCTAGTTCTGTTCAGTTGAGTCAAGAATTGACATCACAGCACGCGGGGCATTCCCATGCATGCTCCGTCCTCATCTTGAGCAGCCAGCTCAGAGTTCCAATACTGGTCACAATCTGGTTATATGTCCGTCTTGCCTTTCCTCTGAGTGTAGTGAGCCGGCCAGACCTCTGGTCACACCCAGGTGTCTCATTCTCTCCAGGCCATAATGTTTGCTAGCTCGGTGAATCCATCTTTCAGTGATCCACATTATTTGCTAGTTCTGTGAATCTGTACAATGGAACCTCGTTAACAAGCATAATTCGTTCCAAAATCATACTTGTAAAGCAAAAACACTCCTTATGCGAAACAATTTTTCTCATATAAATTAATGTAAAATACGATAATGTGTTCCATGTTGAAAGAATACTCTCAAAATGTTAATTGTAACGTTTATTCAAAGAAAAGTATATACATATTGTTAAGGAGAGGATCATCTTCATCTTTTCTTCCACCGCGGAACAAACACCCACATGGAATGCGAATTGGATTTGCAGAAAAAAAAAAGTCTAAATAATTATGATACATAGCTAATTATTTTTTACTAGAAAGATGTCTAGAGACATTTGTTTTTGCTGACGCTTCAAAATTTGGCAAAAATCGGACACAGCATTATCATTAAATAAATTTGCAGCGCACATAGCCACTTCCTTATTAGGGTGATGCTTCTCAATGTAAGATGCAACAGTTTCCCATGCTTTCAGCATTTCTTTTATTTCGCCAGAAGATTGTTGCTTTTCTGTTACCTCCTCCTCCTCTGACAAACTTTCCTCCAAAACTTCTTTCTGCGAAACACAATGCAACTCCATAACCTCTTTGGTGGTCAGCTCTTGGCTGTGCTCTTCCACAAGCTCTTCGATATCACTGTTATCCACCTCCTATCCCATGATAGTGGCCAAAGACACAGTCTCGTTGACTACAGGCTCCACAGGTATTGACTCCAACCCTTCAAAGTCACATTCGACAACGCTCTTCGGCCAAAGCTTCTTCCAAGCAGAAGTTAGGGTTCTCTTGGTAACCCATTCCCCCCTCGAAGAGTGCTTTAGTGTAGAGCTTCTTAAAGCTAGAAATAATTTGCTGGTCCATGGGCTGGAGTAACGGAGTGGTGTTGGGAGGCAGAAACTGGATCTTGATGAACTTACATTTTTCAGGGAGGTCATCTTGTAGGCCTGGAGGATTCATGTACATATATCACAATATAACACAAGTTTGAGCAAATGTGTGATCACATATTTCATTAATATATGCTGTTTATTATTTCTGTAATTCAGTGTTTCATTAATCTATTCTGTTGTCTAGTTCTGTGAATCTATAGTTCAATAGTCTGTTCTGTTTGTTAGTTCTATGAATCTATATTTCATGAATCTGTGCTGTTTTCTAGTTCTGTGAATTTATATTTCACTAATCTATGCTGTTTTTCTAGTCCTGTGAATCAGTATTTCAATAATCTATGCTGTTTGTTAGTTCTGGGAATTTATATTTTATTAATCTTTGCTGTTTGTGAGTTCTGTGAATCTATATTTAATAAATCTATGCTGTTTTAGTTCTGTGCTAGTTTTTTTCTCCCTCTTAATTTGGCACATCATTATTTTGCACTCAGATAGGTCCCTCCTGTAGAAGATCTGTAAGGGACTGAAACCCCCACCCGCTCCCCACACCACACTTCCTTCCCAAACATTATATTTCATTGATCCACTCTTTCGATAAGTTCTATGAATCCATATTTTATTGATCCACACTGTTTGTTAGTTCTACATGTGAATTATATTTACTAGTTCTGTGGATCTGTAAATTTGTGGTTATTTTTCTTTGTCTTTGTCTTCTCCTACTACTCCTCCTCCTTCTTCATCTTGTTCTTTTTCTTCTTCTTCTTCTTCTTCTTCTTCTTCTTCTTCTTCTTCTTCTTCTTCTTCTTCTTCTTCTTCTTCTTCTTCTTCTTCTTCTTCCCTCCTCCTCCTCTTCCTCCTCCTTCTTTTCTTGCTCCTCTTCCTTTTCTTCTTCTTCTTCTTCTTCTTCTTCTTCTTCTTCTTCTTCTTCTTCTTCTTCTTCTTCTTCTTCTTCTTCTTCTTCTTCTTCTTCTTCTTCTTCTTCTTCTTCTTCTTCTTCTTCTTCTTCTTCTTCTTCTTCTTCTTCTTCTTCTTCTTCTTCTTCTTCTTCTTCTTCTTCTTCTTCTTCTTCTTCTTCTTCTTCTTTTTCCTCTCCTCCTCCTTCTTGTCCTCTTCTTCTTCTTCTCCTCCTCCTCCTTCTTCCTCTTCCTTTTCTTCTTCTTCTTCTTCATCATCATCATTCACCCTTAAAAGGGTGGTTGGCATATTGTCTTGTGGTTTACAGCTAGGTGTGATATTTGCACCTTTAGACCCAACAGATATGATTCCAGCAAATACCTAATCAATTGCAGTTTATGAAATTCTTGTTACGGGGCAGTGGGTCTCTCTCCCCTCTCCTCTCACAATGAGGTCCCGAAACCCACTATAAGGGAGCAGTGGGTCTTTCTCTCCTCTCTCCTTTACAAAGGGGTCCCCCTTCCCCCTCCCTCCCCCAAGGAAGTGGCTGCCCTTATCTACAGTGATTCAAGAAATCCTCATGTTTGCTAGTAGTGCTGTTGTATGACATTTGCTTGTTTCTGGCTTGGTTATAATTGTTACTTTAAATGATGCAGACACAAACAATATATTGCCCAATTTATTGCCTGGCATAGTTTTCTGTATCTTGTCAGTTGCATGACTACAGAGTTAAATCAACATATTATGAAGCACAAGTGAATCCTTTTCTTGATGAAATACATAAACGGCATTTTTGAGTTGCTGTACATCTGTACTCTCTGGAAATTCAAAGTCTTGTGCTTCATTGCATGTTGATTTAACTCTGTAGTAATAGTGCACCTGACGAGATACACCAAAATATGCTAGGCACTAAATTGTGCAATGTATTGTTTGTGTCCGTAGAATTAATTTTTACCATCAAACCTTGGGAAGGGGGGGGGGGGGGGAAGAACAGCTAGGGGGATCTGGCCAACAGTGAGCATTCAGCGGGAAAGGCAAGACGGACATACCATCATACTGCGGCCGGTACCACTAGAGCTGGAACTCTGTGCTGGCTGCTGGTTTTTCCCCCTTCTTTTTCTACTGTTACTGCTTCTGCTGCCCCCCATCTCCCAGTGGAGCATAGTCCCGTGGATGTAAATCTAAGAATAAAAAATGGCTGTATGCCAAGGTGATTTTTCTGGGTGTAAGTGCAGTTTGATTTACGGTTTCCAGTCATTAATATCTTCTTTTTTTTTAGTTCGCTCTTTAAAGAGCTAAGCTATGATGTGTGCGCCATTTACCTCCAGTAATTCAATTTCATCATGATCTTATTTATTGGTCTAATATGACGTGCTTGTTAAGCGGCAGTATGTCTGTTCTCTTTCTTTTCTTCCCAAAATAAGGCACCAGAACCCACATTAAAGCAGCAAAATGTAAATTTGTGTCAGTTAAGTAGAACGGGTTGTTAAAATATTTCTATGTAAGTGGACAGAAACGCAGCAAAGGTGAATGGGCACTTTAAAAACAGGAAGCCTTGCGTACAACCTCACTACATCCAGTATTGGAATGGAGGTGGATGCAGTAACAGCAGCTTTCCGTCGTCTTGAGAGCAGCACAGACCGACAGGTTATTGTTTATGGAGTCAGAGCATGCTTCGGAAAATTGAAACTGGTATCATGTGGTTTGCATCACTTGATAAGACTTGCACCAGAAGCTTATCATGGATTTTCTGTCCAGGAGGGAATGCTTATAGGAATCTCCCAATCGCTGTGTCAGTTCTTAATTCAACTCGGCTCAGTTCAACTTTTTTTATCATAACTGGTGTGGTTATGTTTCCTCTTTCTCTTCAGACTCATACCTTAACCCTGAGACGAGCTGTGTCTGGAAGGAGGAAGTCTTTTGATGACCTGCTGAAGGAGCACAAAGCTGCCAAGGACGTTCTTCTCAGGGCCAAGGCAGAAAGTCAGAATGCAGCAGCTGCGTCCAGTGCTGCCACATCCACAAACTGCATTCAGCTCTCACCTGCAGCCATCAGTTCAACAGTGTACTTGCTGAAGCAGCAGATGGCGCCTGTGGTGTCTCAACAGGATGGGAAGCTAGTCCACGCTGCCGCTGTTGCAGGAGCTCCAAGAACTGTCATGCCTTCCAGTACGATATCTCCAGCTGCAACAACTGTTATGAAACCTCACCCAGTGTCAAATGTGTTTCAGAGGTATGATAGTTTTTTTTTTTTTTTTTTTTTTTTTTTTAGTTTTGATAAATGGTCAATTGTTTAGATGATGGCATATGTCCTTCAAAATGTTCTTTGGTCATGCCACGACAAATGAGGCTTTGGAGAACTACCTCTTCTTCTCCTTCTCCGCCTCTCATTTTCTTCTCTTTCTTTATCTTCCTTTTTGCTTTCCGTTGATTATTTTTACTGTTATTCCTGTTATCACTGACCAAAGCGATTACCCAGTGCATTCTTTACCTAGTGCGGATGGTCTGTAAAAATATGGGTGCTCTTCCCATAAAGAAAACTAAGGTCATGACAAGCAGTCCAAACCAACAACCAGTGACCATAAATAACCAAACTCTTGAAAATGTAGAACATTTCACATATCTTGGCAGAGTGGTGTCTCTGCCGGGAGGGACCGAAGAGGACATACAGTCAGGTCTGAACAAAGCTAGAGCTGCTTTTGGAAGGATGAGGCAAATCTGGAAATCCAACAATTACTGCAGAGGAACGAAACTCTGACTCTACAAGAGCATAATTTTGCCAGTTCTTCTTTATGGAGCGGAATGCTGGAGAATGACCAAAAAGGATGCACACAAGCTGTCTACCCTCCACCACACATGTCTACGTAGAATTATAAAAATTTTCTGGCCAGATACAATCTCAAACACTAAACTACTTCAAGTAACAAACCAAGAAACTTTAGACAGTATGATAACCAAGAGAAGATGGAAATGGCTTGGCCACGTTATGAGAATGAATCCTGATATACCTGCCAAAACAACTCTCACATGAACACCAGAGGGAATGAGAAAACAAGGGTGCCCAAAAACAACATGGAGAAGAACGATGGAAAGTGACCTGAGTGCGGCATCTTTGACATGGAAAACTGCACTGAAGATTGCACAGGACAGGAAAGCATGGAAAGTCCTCTCTGAAGCCTCATGTGCCACTAGGCACAACGAGAACTGATCTGATGATCTTCCCATTTGCCTGATGCGCCTAAAGGCATGAAAAGGGATCTTTACTTTTTACCTTTATAAATTCTTATAGCTGTTATGCGTGTTCCAACTCCATACAGAACTCCTGATTTGATGTTAGAGAAAATATTTAACGTTTAGTCCACCTCCTCATCCCTTCCTTCCTTCCTTCCTTCCTCCTGCTATGTAATAAGTAAAAGACCCTTTTCCATGGTCAGGCATATAGGGCTAGACCTATATTTTATAGACCAGTTAGCACTGGATGGATGGTGTGGTCAATATCACGCTGATGCAGTGATTTAAAAAAAAAAAAAGACCAGTTCCATCAGGACCTGAGTCTACGACCTACCAGTCCACAGGTGAGTGTCTCTTGCTGCTACACACCATGCTGCCCATTCTCCCACCGCCCATGTATAAATATATAGTATGGTTCCTTAAAAGCAGTGTTGAATGATTTATACCTACTTCTTCCCAGATTCACGTCCACAGCAGTGTTACCTGCAGCCATCACCGTCAAGGAGGAGACAGCAGCCCAGCAAGACCTGCTGACAAAACTTCCGCAGCCATTCCCAGAAGTATCCTCAGATGCAAAATGCCATCAGAACTTTTTATCACATCACCCAAAGCCTATTGCTGTAAGTGTCTTGTGTGTGTGTGTTGCCACTTGTTTTGCTTCAGCCTGTAGCAGAAGCAGGTGGTTAGCGTCCTTTGGATATTTTCTTAAGGTCATGCTGGGAAACGAGCAGGTAGATAGACTGGTCCTTTCTGCACCACAAGGTGGTGAATTGATGTATGAAAAGCTAGATGTTATGAGGGCCCTTTGGGAGCGAGTGAACACTGCGCAGGCACAAATAGATCATTACGGTCTGAGGAGAATGGCTCTGCGAGGAGTTACCAGGGGATTTGGTGACACTCAACACTCTAGGGAAAGGTTTATACAACGTGCCATCGGAATTAGAACTCTTCGCTTGCTGCTGGAGATGGGGACAGAGCACTTACTGTAGTGTCTTGAGTGCTATGATGTCAATTCTTAATTCAACATTCAGCATTTTACATATGATATCTTGTGATTTCTCCTAGCATTTATATACCAGATCTTTTGATTTGGTGTAAAATATATTAGATCTTATGATTTGGTGTAAAATTTATGAGATCTATGATTTGGTGTAAAATTTATTAGATCTTATGATTTGGTGTAAAATTTATGAGATCTTATGATTTTGTGTAAAATTTATGAGATCTTATGATTTGGTATAAAATTTATGAGATCTTATGATTTGGTGTAAAATTTATGAGATCTTAATGATTTGGTGTAAAATTTATGAGATCTTAATAATTTAATGTAAAATTTATGAGATCTTACGATTTGGTGTAAAATTTATGAGATCTTACGATTTGGTGTAAAATTTATGAGATCTTACGATTTGGTGTAACATTTATTTACCAAATCCTGTGATTCATTGTTAAATTTATATTATATGAAATGATTTGATGTTAAATCTGCACCATGGACAAAACAAACAACAGTGTCCGGGGGGAAAAGCCAGGGCCAGACAGTTGCCATTGATACATCCGGTGCTGTATTAACACTGTTGACATGAGAAGCTGCAAAACCCCCACTTCTGGTTGGGGACAGTTTCCATAAAATGTTCACTTCTCTGACTTGTCTGTAATGACCTATTTACGAGATGTATAGTTAATGCTGTTGACTGTGTCCCTGCCTGCGTAGACTTCTCTGTGAGGTCAGGATGTGAATATATTAACTAAAAATAGCACTATGGAGTGTCAGGGAGGGGTGGGATCCTTAAAACCAAATGGTTTTTTCAAAAGGCAGGTTGACATCTAATTTTCACGTAGGCCTCACGTGTAGAGGTCATAGGGTCAGGGCCTGAGTCACCCAATATATATTTTAGGCACCAGAGATTGTATTCCATTTAATTCTTTACTGTGTTGATGTTTGATGTTCTTCAGTCCTTATATCAAAACTTATAGCAGGAGGCCAGTAGCCTTTATGAAAGCTATCGTGCAGTCCGTATCCTCTCGTGTACCATACAGTTTTGTCTTCATTTTGGTTGGAACAGGCCAGATTCCGTCTCTGTTGTCAGCATACAGTTGACAGTGTTGGAGCACATCATAAGATTGCATCATATTGATTACTCCTTTCATGTAAGTAAAGTAAAGGTGGTGATGTGGTCAGCATCACGCCGGCCTCCTTTACCTTCCTCCTTTACCTGGTACCCACTCAAGGCTGGGTCGACCTAGGAGCCAAGGTCATTTCTGAAAAAAATCAGGCGCTCATCAGGAACCGAACCCACGACCTTCCGATTCGTAGGCTAGCGTCTTGCCGCTAGACCAGTCGGCTCTCTTCCTTTTATGTAAATGAAAGTAAAAATTTATTAGTGACCCAAATAAGACTCTAATGAATTCTAATGTGGTCATGACTACCAGTTTTTTTTTTTTTTTAAAGCTTTGCTAGAATGAAAGGGTTTTATTTTGGGATAGATCACAGAATACTTTAGATTTTTTGTTGTTGTTGTCTTTTCCAGAATGCTCAGTTTGCAGGTCGGCTACATGACCGAGGCTGCTTCCTTTTCTCCAGGAAGATGGACTACATTAGGGCAGCTTTACTTAGTGCGTTAGAACGGCATTTGAATCCTCCGCCCCACAAGTAGGTTGCTGTATCTTTGTGGTCACTTGAAGTAGTGGCTGTCATATTCATTTTTTTTTTCTTTTTGAAAATTTTATTTTATGACCATCATCATGTGCCTTGCCCGCTGGCGTAGGCAATTATGCATCTCCACAGGTCTCGGTTTCTGGTGTTCTGGATCAGTTCCACTGATGATATTCCTCCACACCACTGTCTTAAGCTATCCACCATTATTTCTCTTGGTCTGCCTCTGTTTCTTCTACCAGTGATCTTTCCAGTCGTCACATATTTTCTAGTGCTCCTTTTCTCATCACATATTTTATGATAGTGTCTGTTTGTCTAAATGATGAAACTGCTAGGTTTTCTTGACTAAATAATTTGGTGTAGAAAAATAAAAGTAAATAAAATGAATAAAAAAAAATGTAAACAAAATAAAATTAAAATTAATCTTTCAGATAAAAATAGGCGTAAAATGAGGTTTAATTCAAAATAAATTTTAAGATAAACACTTCTTGAGGTTAAAAAAAGGTTGAAATAAATTAAACTTTAAGATAAAAACAGGCCTAAAACAATGTTTAAATCAAATTACATTTTAAGATAAAAACACTTTTGAAGGGAAAAAGAAAAAATAGAAAGTTAAAAATCAAATTAAATGCTAAGGTAAAAACAGTTCTGTTTATCAGAAAATGGTTAAATAAAACTTTTTGGTAAAACAGTTCTCTGGGTTTGAGAAAAGTTAAAAATAAAATAAAAAAGTTCTTTTGGTTAGAGAAAAGGTTGAAAAAAAAAACACTAAACTTTAAGGTAAAACGGTTGGGTTAGAAGAGTGTTAAAATTAAGTGAAACTTTAAGATAGTAACAGGAAAGCGACAGGATTAATTCATCTCTAGGAGCTGATTAAATGTGAGATTTCATGAAGAAAATGTTAAGTAACAGGTTTCTAGGACATTCTAGTCAGGGGGCTTGTATTCTCCTCACATTCTTGACTGCTGTGATGGATAGAAAGTTAGGAGACGAACAGAAATGTTAAGTTTTGTTAAAAGTAAACAAGCATTTGAAGATGTTCAGATAAATAATTGGAATGTGAAATGTGGCATCATTTAGAGATGTCAGGATGTAATGTAATTTAGAGATGTCAGGATGTAATGTAATTTAGAGATGTCAGGATGTAATGTAATTTAGAGATGTCACGATGTAATTTAGAGATGTCACGATGTAATGTAATTTAGAGATGTCAGGATGTCATGCCATTTACAGATGTCAGGATGCCATGTCATTTACAGATGTCATGTCATTTACAGATGTTTAGATATGTCATTCACAGATGTTAATATGCCATTTCATTTACAGATATTTAGATATCATGTAATTTCCAGGTACAAATATATCCTGTCATTTAGAGGTATTAAGAAGTTGCAGATCTGTTATGAGAGTACGAACCTGTTCCTAATATGTGCATTTGGTTAATTCCTCAGAAAACTTTGTGTGGAGTCAAACCTGCCGCAGGAATGCCAGGTGTTGAGCACCTCTCAGGATCCGTACGAGTTCAACATGGTGGACACCAGCCAGGGAGCTGCTTTCGCCCTCAGCAACAGTCTAATCAATGCAACAAAGACAACCACCAAACCCAAATCAAAACTACCCACATCACCAGTGTCGGCCTCTGCCCCGGAACCTCCGTCGTTGTGCATCTCATCAGGAGCAGTTGCAACACCATTATCGTTGTCCACATCCTCTTTCTCTACGTTGTGTGTTGCACCTGTTGTAGTCTCGTCGGCGCCGTCCGCCAGTTTTGCTTTAAACTGGCCAGTGAAGTCTCGGGAGATTTTGACCTCTCGCAGTCCTTCTGCCTATCCCTCCCCTGTCCTCTCGTCGGCACCTGTCACAAATCCGGGCAAAAGAAAACGCAGCGGAAGCAACACTGGCTCCAGCAATCATCTGATGGCAGTTGCCAGTGGCAACGGAGCCTTACCGTTAACACCTGCCATATCAGTATCCGTGTCACCAGCCAACATAGCACCTGGCACGGTTCAGCAAACTAGCCTAACTGGCATCATGACACCCACTAGTTTAAACAGCCACCACACAGGGAACTTGATAGCCATTCCTAGTGTCAGTCTTGGGCAGCTGAATGCTGCCACGCTCGGCACGGCCAAATTTACCACTGCTGCCAGTGGTACGTCCACAACATCGGCAATTAAGAACAACATTTTCAAGGATTTTAACCTAGTCTTAACAGGTGTTGATCCGTCCCTGATGAACGGGCAGTATGTAAATATCACTGGAGCCCAGTTAGCAGAATTAGCCGCACACCAGGGACAGACATTTTTCTTGAACAGTTTACCTCCAGGTGGCGCCAACAGCTCGACACATGCATTGGGTAATCCCAGTAGCCTGAACCTCCCCACCTCAAGATCGGCAAAGAGAAGCCGCAACTCTGGACTTAAGTTCCATCAAACACTTTCTAACTCTGCTAAACTCACTGCAAGCACTTTGGAAGGGTTAAAGCTCATTCCTAGTAGCGGAGTTCTAACATCCAGTGCCGTCCTTGTGGATAGTAATAGTCTACAGAGTGCCATGCTGACTTCTGTTGCCCTAGGTACAGGCGGCACCACACCAGCCTTGGTGGCAATCAACCCCTCCACTGCCAACAGCGACCCAGCTGCCGGCATCCCCACACAGGTTTCATCACTGGTATGTCAGTTTTCTCTTCACTAAGTTATGAATGTCTTTAAAATTTCAGAAACCCTTGGGGAAAATGTAATGAACCCGATAATTCTCGAAACAGATCTGTTTAAATCCACCCATTTTACACAGGTCTCTAGAAGAAAATTATTTAAATGTATTAACTAGTTTCTTTTTAGAAATGTGTTAAGGGGAGTAATTAATAAACATAAACGAATCTGAGAATTAAATTGATTACACTCCTTTGAGTCTTAAAAAATGTGTGCAGTGACTCATACCTTGACCCTGTTGCCATGCGACTGCTAAAGGCAAATTGTGTCATAAAGACTAGAACAGCCAGTCTCCTTCCATAGATCACACAGGAAGAATCTTTGCTAGTCTCCTTCTGTAGATCACACAGGGAGAATCTTTGCTATTCTCTTCCCATAGATCACACACTGAGAATCTGGGCTAGTGTCCTTCTATAGATCACACACTGAGAATCTGGGCTAGTGTCCTTCTATAGATCACACACTGAGAATCTGGGCTAGTGTCCTTCTATAGATCACACACTGAGAATCTGGGCTAGTGTCCTTCTATAGATCTCACGGTGAGAATCTGGGCTAGTGTCCTTCTATAGATCTCACGGTGAGAATCTGGGCTAGTGTCCTTCTATAGATCTCACGGTGAGAATCTGGGCTAGTGTCCTTCTATAGATCTCACAGTGAGAATCTTTGCTAGTCTTTTTCCATAAATCACACAGAGAATCTTTCCTATTCTCTTCCCATAGATCACACAGTGAGAATCTTTGCTAGTTTTCTTCCATAGATCGCACAATGAAAATCTTTGCCAGTTTCCTTCCATAGATCACACAGGGAGAGTCTTAGTTATTTTCTTCCCATATACCACACACAGAGAATCTTAGTTAGTCTTCTTCTGTAGATCACACAGGGAGAATCTTAGTTAGTCTACTTCTAAAGATCACACACAGAGAATCTTAGTTAGACTACTTCCATAACCAGGAAAAAAAAAGATTTAGATAGATTATACCATTTCTGTAATATCTTGTTTTGATGCATTCTGTTTCAGGAACCATCATCCACAGTTAGTTCGTCACACTTGGTTAATGGACTGACAAGTTTAACCTACGGTGAGGCTTCCTGTAACCTCCATAAAAATGTTCACGTCTGTGCTTTTGTTTTTGTGTGTGTCTCTCTTTTTCTTTTTTCTATACTCAGAGCAGTCAAGAAAGATGAAGAAATAAGAGAAGTGTCTGGTCAACTATTTGTATCGTCAGTTGTAGGACAAATAAGATGGCAAAATATTGGGAACATCTCAAGAAGAAGCGAAAAGAAAATCACCAAACGGGCACTGAACTGGGATACAAATGGAATGGGGACCTCCAATAGAGATCCTAATAAGAAAATTGATGAGAGAGGCCAAGGCTGCAGGATGGATTCCTCTTCTTCTTCATAGCTCTTGAGTTGTCTCGAGGCCTGGCGCCTGCCTCGAATGCGAGAGGGATTTTTTCACGTGGACTTCTAGTAATTTCTCCTGGTCTCTGGATAGTAAGATCGGACACCAGTATGTATTGTTGCACAGTAAAAAAATCCCTTTGCAGTTGAAAATCGAAAAGAGCAGCCTAACGGGGCTGCCCGGGCAAAATTTGGAGTAAAAAATCTACCCAAAAGTATTTTTAGGATCCTCGCTTGTACTACGGATTTTCATGAACTCCGCTGAGAGTCTTCAGACTCAGACTTGAGTTAGAAGTAGAACACAGCACTTATGATGTTGATCCGTTGTTTAAACCATACTTCTTCGTAGCGTTCACTGGTTGTCAACTCTGGGGAAAGTTCTGATTGTTTATTCACTTCTAGACTTTTAACATGTTCCAGAAGTTAAGTTTTGCATGCACATCTGTTTTACAGATATAGCTTTTTTGTCTGCAGTCTGTTATTTCCTCACCTCTTAGGTAGATGCACTGGGACTTTGAAGGGAACACTCCTAGTTAGTTGCCTTGTACAACTGCTTGTTTGGGGCGCATTGGGTGTCATGTTCCCTTATTCTATCTTCAGAAAGGTTTTCTCCCTGTGTGGGTTGCAGGGCCCCATTGTGGGGGAAAACAAGAATAGACCCACTGCATGCCCAGAAGCATGTTGTGAGAGTTGACTAATTGAGAGCTTCCTTCGAAGTCAGAGTACATTTGCCTGAGAGGCAAGGAATCAACTTTCTGCATGCAGAAGAGTCAGACCTGTAAAACAAATGTGCATGCAACACTCAGTTTCTGAAACAGGACAAGAGTCCATAAATGGACGAACAACCAAAACATTAACTGAAGTTTACAGCCGGTGAATGTGAAAAAGAAGAAGAAGAAAAAATGTTTTCTAAATTAAAATATTTTCTTTAAAAAAATAAAATAAACAATCGGACATTTTTTTAAACCAAAGTTTTGAACTTTTCTTTTATTCTCTTTTCCCCCAGTATAGTGTCTTATTTATGAAGTTTATAAATGTGTAGATTAGTGTATTTTTTCATTCCGGAATGGGGCGTATTTAACACTGTCAGGATGGGATTTTTTCTTGGGTTGGGCAGAATAAATTATTTAGCTGAATTACCTTTTACTGCAACATTACAAAGCTAAAAACTGTCCTGAAAAAAACGTATTGGCTGTATAGTAACGTATCAAATTAAAGAAATATGAAAGCGGAATACTTCAAAATTTTAAGGATCAGTATACAACAACAAAATATTTAAATGACACCAAATTCAAGGATGTTAGACACACGAGAAGATTTTTTGACACATGATGTTTTGTACTTATCTAACTTTAAAAAATACCTTTGTCAGCAACACTGCTGTCCATTTATAATAATATTGACATGCCTTTTTAAAAATTCAGTTATGCATCAGCCTGTCTTTATTTGAGACAATTAATCTAATTACCTCCAGTCAAGATGGCGAAGAGAGATGTTAATTTTTTGGCCATTATCTAACCAGGGTCAGTTCTGGACATCCTGGAGTGGAAGTTGTGTTAAACTAGTCTGAATGTGATAGTCTAGTGCAAGTGCGACCTTCTAGGAAGTTGTGTTAAACTAGTCTGAATGTGATAGTCTAGTGCAAGTGCGACCTTCTAGGAAGTTGTGTTAAATTAGTCTTAATGTGATAGTCTAGTGCAAGTGCGACCTTCTAGGAAGTTGTGTTAAACTAGTCTGAATGTGATAGTCTAGTGCAAGTGCGACCTTCTAGGAAGTTGTGTTAAACTAGTCTGAATGTGATAGTCTAGTGCAAGTGCAATCTTCTAGGAAGTTGTGTTAAACTAGTCTGAATGTGATAGTCTAGTGCAAGTGCGACCTTCTAGGAAGTTGTGTTAAACTAGTCTGAATGTGATAGTCTAGTGCAAGTGTAATCTTCTAGGAAGTTGTGTTAAACTAGTCTGAATGTGATAGTCTAGTGCAAGTGCGACCTTCTAGGAAGTTGTGTTAAACTAGTCTGAATGTGATAGTCTAGTGCAAGTGCGACCTTCTAGGAAGTTGTGTTAAACTAGTCTGAATGTGATAGTCTAGTGCAAGTGTGACCTTCTAGGAAGTTGTGTTAAACTAGTCTGAATGTGATAGTCTAGTGCAAGTGCGACCTTCTAGGAAGTTGTGTTAAACTAGTCTGAATGTGATAGTCTAGTGCAAGTGCGACCTTCTAGGAAGTTGTGTTAAACTAGTCTGAATGTGATAGTCTAGTGCGACCTTCTAGGAAGTTGTGTTAAACTAGTCTGAATGTGATAGTCTAGTGCAAGTGCGACCTTCTAGGAAGTTGTGTTAAACTAGTCTGAATGTGATAGTCTAGTGCAAGTGCGACCTTCTAGGAAGTTGTGTTAAACTAGTCTGAATGTGATAGTCTAGTGCAAGTGCGACCTTCTAGGAAGTTGTGTTAAACTAGTCTGAATGTGATAGTCTAGTGCAAGTGCGACCTTCTAGGAAGTTGTGTTAAACTAGTCTGTGAATGTGATAGTCTAGTGCAAGTGCGACCTTCTAGAAAGTTGTGTTAAACTAGTCTGAATGTGTTAGTCTAGTGCAAGTGCAATCTTCTAGGAAGTTGTGTTAAACTAGTCTGAATGTGATAGTCTAGTGCAAGTGCGACCTTCTAGGAAGTTGTGTTAAACTAGTCTGAATGTGATAGTCTAGTGCAAGTGCAACCTTCTAGGAAGTTGTGTTAAACTAGTCTGAATGTGATAGTCTAGTGCAAGTGCGACCTTCTAGGAAGTTGTGTTAAACTAGTCTGAATGTGATAGTCTAGTGCAAGTGCAATCTTCTAGGAAGTTGTGTTAAACTAGTCTGAATGTGATAGTCTAGTGCAAGTGCGACTTTCTAGAAAGTTGTGTTAAACTAGTCTGAATGTCATAGTCTAGTGCAAGTGTAATCTTCTAGGAAGTTGTGTTAAACTAGTCTGAATGTGATAGTCTAGTGCAAGTGTGACCTTCTAGGAAGTTGTGTTAAACTAGTCTGTGAATGTGATAGTCTAGTGCAAGTGCGACCTTCTAGAGAGTTGTGTTAAACTAGTCTGAATGTGATAGTCTAGTGCAAGTGCGACCTTCTAGGAAGTTGTGTTAAACTAGTCTGAATGTTATAGTCTAGTGCAAGTGTGACCTTCTAGGAAGTTGTCTTAAACTAGTCTGAATGTGATAGTCTAGTGCAAGTGCGACCTTCTAGAAAGTTGTGTTAAACTAGTCTGAATGTGATAGTCTAGTGCAAGTGCGACCTTCTAGGAAGTTATGTTAAACTAGTCTGAATGTGATAATCTAGTGCAGGCGCGACCTTCTAGGAAGTTTGACAACACTGTCACTGGTCCAGCAAACTGACAGTGGATTACTTTAGTGCTAGTAGAAAATGAAGAGATCCCACGAACCAACTGCAATGAAAGGGACACTACCCAAGAGTATCAGAGTCACTGAGAAGTACTATATACGAAGCCAACAACAAAAAAAAGCCAGTTCCAGAGATCTCTTCCTGCCCTGACGTTGCAAAGCATTTCAGGAGTAGAGGTAGCATTTTTCTTGAACAGTTTACCCCTAGGTGGCGCCAACAGCTCGACACATGCAGTGGGTATTCCCAGTAGCCTAAACCACCCTACCTCAAGATCGGCAAAGAGAAGCCGCAAAAGGAGAATCCAAATACTTTGGATTTTATGACCATTCTTGAGTGGCATGTCAAATTTCAGAACTACCGAACTCCAGACACAGCTGATAGAAACAGACCATCTGATTGAAACAGACCATCTGATTGAAAAGTTGTTTTTCAACATGATCCCAACCAGTATTGTTGGCTGTAGGTGCAGCAGTTGCATTACTTATCATAATGTCAAGACTGTTATCACTCTCTGGCTTAGACTCATTAATGACAACAGCAGTGTGGACAGTTCTAGATCTAGCTGCGTTATTGTTCTGACCGTTTCCTTTAATTGTTCTAGCTGTGTTATTGTTCTGACCTTTTCCCTTAGTCGATCTAGCTGTGTTGTTGTTTTGACCTTTTTCCCTAGTTGATCTAGCTGTGTTGTTGTTTTGACCTTTTCCCCTAACAGATCTAGTGTGTTGTTGTTCTGACCTTTTCCGTGATCTAGCTGAGCTGTTGTTCTTTTCCCCCCTAGTAGATCTAGCTGTGTTGTTGTTCTGACCTTTTTCCCTTAGTAGATCTAGCTGTGCTATTGTTCTGACCTTTTCCCTTAGTAGATCTAGCTGTGCTATTGTTCTGACCTTCTTAGTAGATCTAGCTGTGTTCTGACCTTTTCACTTAGTAGATCTAGCTGCATTATTGTTCTGACCTTTTTCCTTAGTAGACCTAGCTGTGTTATTATTCTGACCTTTTCTCTTAGTAGATCTAGCTGTGTTCTGACCTTTTCACTTAGTAGATCTAGCCGTGTTCTGACCTTTTCACTTACAATTTGGTCTGGAAAATCACACACAAATTGTATCGCTCTGATTTAATTAAAAACAAATGGAGAATAAAACCTCTCACTTCCCTGCACTTTGGAAACAAAGATACTTCATTTCGCTAAACTACTAGTTTTTCAGAAGAGGTTCATACAAATTCATTTTCCTAGCAAATGAAACAATTTTAGCATGACTGTGTCAGCAGCCAGTGAATTGGTGATATGGCTTTATGTGACTGATTCTGTCGCCGACTAATCGTCTCAATGTTAATAACTGTGACACCTTGTTTATTATACCTCTCTTTTAAAGCTTTTTTCGTTGTAAAAAGCTGCCGATACTCACCACTTAGTGATTAGTGATTAGAAAAGATTATCATCACAACACTCCGGACAAATCTGACATTGAAAAAGCCAAACTGGTATAAGAAAATGTCTTGGAAAGCAAAGGTGGACTGTTGTGATGTGGACTACATCATGCATGGAATGCTGACCGATCTACAACAGGTAACGCGGTCAGTGTGATGTGTGCCAATAAGAATTAACGGAATGCTGATTGATCTGCAACAGTTGAAGTCAACAGCCATTTGTAACTGAACTTGTTTCTAACTTTGAAAAAAGTCTAACTTTCATAAGGATATGTCTTGGGAAGCAAAGGCGGACTATTGTGATGCAGAGCACATCAAAATTAAAGCCCTACAAAAGCATACTGTTGCGTACCACCGGAAAAAAATCCTGCTCTCTTCTGTCTATCCTTTATTGCTTTATTATTTCTATAATCCAATTACATAATTGTTTTCTAAATTCTTCTTCAGAAAACTCAAACAGTCAGCACCACCACCTGCATCCATCATCTTCTAAGGCACATCCTCATCATCACCACCACCATCAGCACAACAAAGCCCCGCAACAACAAAGCATCGCTCTCGGCAGTGTGCTACAGACTTCTCCCTCCATCGCCGTCCCCATCCAGTCCGGCTCAGCGGCCCAGCTGTGCTCCAGCCAAGCCATCTTCAAACCAGGTGGAACATTTAGCCTGGCCACAAAAACTGTGGGCGGCAAGCTAACCATGCAACCGGTGTCTTTGACATTTCCCATCAGTATAAACCAGGCTGGTCTTGCGGCTTTAACCTCGGGGAAGCCCCCCCAGCAACAGCAGCAGCAGCAGCAGCACCCTCAGCATACGCTGTTAGTCACAACAAGTGCTGGAGGAGGGGATGTTGATTCAGCAGGTGTGTGAGTGATATACACAAGACTTGAACCCAAACCTTTTGATCTCAAGCTCAGTGAAGAATCTCAAAGTGAACGACAGTTTCTGGAAGTGATACGGCTGAATATTGCTGCGTTTTTGCCGTATTGACAGCTGGTTCGTTCATGATCAATTCTCTTTAGAGAACCGTGCGGTGCAGGGCTTTCATTTCATCAGATCAACACATACTGGAGGTGTGAACTCTGAGAGCATCAATGGTCCAAAGATGCATACATTTATACATGAATGTAGTTGTGTGCTTTCAGTGCATGCAGGTTGGTCCACAATCACAATAAAAAATTAACAAGGTTGTTGTTAAGGTAAAGACTAATTGTTCACATCCATCCTCCTGATTAAGGGAGATTAGTGGACATCAGTGTAAGGGAATTAGTGGACATCTCTAAAGATTGGTGGGGTTATTCCTGGGGTCATCAGTGTAAGGGGATTAGTGGACATCGCTAAAGATTGGTGGGGTTATTCCTGGGGTCATCAGTGTAAGGGAATTAGTGGACATCTCTAAAGAATGGTGGGGTTATTCCTGGGGTCATCAGTGTAAGGGGATTAGTGGACATCGCTAAAGAATGGCGGGGTTATTCCTGGGGTCATCAGTGTAAGGGAATTAGTGGACATCGCTAAAGAATGGTGGGGTTATTCCTGGGGTCATCAGTGTAAGGGAATTAGTGGACATCTCTAAAGATTGGTGGGGTTATTCCTGGGGTTATCAGTGTAAGGGGATTAGTGGACATCGCTAAAGATTGGTGGGGTTATTCCTGGGGTCATCAGTGTAGGGGAATTAGTGGACATCTCTAAAGAATGGTGGGGTTATTCCTGGGGTCATCAGTGTAAGGGGATTAGTGGACATCGCTAAAGATTGGCGGGGTTATTCCTGGGGCCATCAGTGTAAGGGGATTAGTAGACATCTCTAAAGATTGGTGGGGTTATTCCTGGGGTCATCAGTGTAAGGGAATTAGTGGACATCTCTAAAGAATGGGGGACGAGGTTATTCCTGGGGTCATCAATGTAAGGAAATTAGTGGACATCGCTAAAGAATGGTGGGGTTATTACTGGGGTCATCAGTGTAAGGGAATTAGTGGACATCTCTAAAGAATGGTGGGGTTATTCCTGGGGTCATCAGTGTAAGGGAATTAGTGGACATCTCTAAAGAATGGTGGGGTTATTCCTGGGGTCATCAGTGTAAGGGAATTAGTGGACATCTCTAAAGAATGGTGGGGTTATTCCTGGGGTCATCAGTGTAAGGGGATTAGTGGACATCGCTAAAGATTGGCGGGGTTATTCCTGGGGCCATCAGTGTAAGGGGATTAGTGGACATCTCTAAAGATTGGTGGGGTTATTCCTGGGGTCATCAGTGTAAGGGAATTAGTGGACATCTCTAAAGAATGGCGGGGTTATTCCTGGGGTCATCAGTGTAAGAGAATTAGTGGACATCTCTAAAGAATGGGAGGCAGGGTTATTCCTGGGGTCATCAGTGTAAGGAAATTAGTGGACATCGCTAAAGAATGGTGGGGTTATTTCTGGGGTCATCAGTGTAAGGGGATTAGTGGACATCGCTAAAGATTGGTGGGGTTATTCCTGGGGTCATCAGTGTAAGGGAATTAGTGGACATCTCTAGAGAATGGGGGGCGGGTTATTCCTGGGGTCATCAGTGTAAGGGAATTAGTGGACATCTCTAAAGAATGGTGGGGTTATTCCTGGGGTCATCAGTGTAAGGGAATTAGTGGACATCTCTAAAGAATGAGGGGCGGGGTTATTCCTGGGGTCATCAGTGTAAGGGAATTAGTGGACATCTCTAAAGAATGGTGGGGTTTTTCCTGGGGTCATCAGTGTAAGGGGATTAGTGGACATCTCTAAAGATTGGTGGGGTTATTCCTGGGGTCATCAGTGTAAGGGAATTAGTGGACATCTCTAAAGAATGGCGGGGTTATTCCTGGGGTCATCAGTGTAAGGGAATTAGTGGACATCTCTAAAGAATGGTGGGGTTATTCCTGGGGTCATCAGTGTAAGGGAATTAGTGGACATCTCTAAAGAATGGGGGGCGGGGTTATTCCTGGGGTCATCAGTGTAAGGGAATTAGTGGACATCTCTAAAGAATGGGGGGCGGGGTTATTCCTGGGGTCATCAGTGTAAGGGAATTAGTGGACATCGCTAAAGATGGGGGGGGGGCTGGGTTATTCCTGGGGTCATCAGTGTAAGGCATCGATTAAATAGAAGGCAAGAGATGATAATGTGAACATGCCAGAGCAGTGGTTTTCAGTCCTTTTCAGGTGGTGCCCCCTTGAATATACCCCACACCCAACTTTAAAAAAAAAAATGCAATTAAGAAAAAATAAAAAAAAGGATGATAGAAAGATAAATTCCAAGCATTAATGAGCAAGAACTTGGAGAAAAACATCCACATAAATAAAGTAATATTATTTCAAGTTCAAGTCGACTAAATTTCGAAATGACCTGATACCCCCAAAACTCCCAGTTTGAAAATCACTGTGTTAGAGGACATATCAGACATCAGAAATAAGTGAAAATTATCGGCACACTAAAAAATGATCATGCTGAATGATACCAGAGCTTCGCTGAAAGAGATTTGAGTGTCTGCAACGTGTTGTGGGGCAATGATATCATTTACATTGACAGCTTCCAATCTGGTGCATCTGTAATTTTTTTTGTTTCGCTATTGTCTGTTAATTTTCTTTATCATCTTTTTTGATTTCTTGCCTCTGTTATGGAGTGCCTATAAATACCAGTAATCTACTCCGCGAATGAAGAACTTTATAGGTTAAAATGGGTATTTAGGGTTTGTTTGTCTGCCATCCGGATTGGTAAACCCACAGGGACAAACCAATTGACTGATCAATAAATGGATCCATGAGTCGGCAGGGCCTGACAGCAAACTAGAAACACTTGAAGCCAGAGGAAATACCAGCTAATGATGATTTTTACTTCCTTGAGTTAGAATCGAGTAAGATTGAGCAGTGCAATACAGTTTGTCTTGAATATATCCGGTTATACTGTGGTGTGGTTATCCGTTAGTGTAATTATGTTTACCATATCCAGATATTTATTTATCAATAACATTGCCACTTTGTTCCCAGAAATTCATTAATTCAAGTGCAGAAAGGAGCAGGGAAAAAAAAAATCTGCAGCTTTGTTCTTTCGAAAAAAATTCATTGTAAATGTTAACAGACATCACGTGTTAAGTGAATTTTCTGAGCAACGATACTCCTCAAGCCATTTGTCAAAAGATCAATTTCTTTGTTGTTTATTTTATGATAGACATTTCCTGTCGCCCTGTATGGGTTCCGGAGGGCCCATTTTTGTTAGGGAAACAAGAATAGACAAGCATGTCATAAAAGGCATCTAATTAAGGTTTTGCTGAAATCGGATGTTTTGGGGTGAAAGGCACAGATATCGCAGCTCAGCTGTAAACCACAATACAACTTGCCCTCTGTCTTTTTTTTTATGGAGAAAGCAGGAGAAAAATTTTCTGTTGTAGTTCCATTTGTTGACATGTTTTGCTCAAACTTTTTCCCCAATCCACCGGAGGGTGCCACTTGTACAGTTTGGGGAGGGGGGGTCATGAACATTAGCATGTTTTATAACAGTGTTGTTTTTTTCCTTCTGTGTTTATTGTTAATTAACAGGTCTGCTGGAGAATGTTATTTTTAGCTATTGCTCTAGAACTGATTTTTAGATTCTTTTTGGTGCATTTGTTTTGTTTTTGGACTATATTGCATGTTTTCTCTTTCAAGTGTGCGAACTGTTTGAGTTGGCATGATCTCACTAGTTAGAAGTTTAAAAAGTCAAGAGGATTGACTTGATTTCACCAGGTGTTATCACATATGGCTTGCTTGGTCTCCCTCTGCTAGCTGTCTGCCGAAAGCATCACACAAAACACAAACACCGCAGCTCTGGCAACAGGTAATTCCCAGGGTTCTTTGTAAAAATGGCACACATGAACCGAATGATGAAGCCATGAAACGGACCAGTGATCAGGGCGGGAGGCAGACGCTGTGACCACTTCACCACAGAAGATCCCCTTTGATTGGTGGTCCTCTCATGCAGTAATAAGCACAGAGCCCTTTCACACCAATTGTAAAAAGTAGAAGAACCCTTTTCCACATCTTCGGGAATATTGGGCACCAATCGGAGACAAATCTCCACTCAGTGGGTGATGTAATCAGCATCATGCCAACTCCCCTTTACTTCCCAGGACTTTACCTAGTACCCATCTAAGGCTGAGTTGGCCTGGGAGCCAAGGTTATTTTTGTTTTTAAAGTCCATGGGAACCCTCAACCTTCTGATCAACAGGTGAGTCTCTAGCCGCTACAGCCCAATGGCTGTCCTTACCAGTTGACACTCAGTGTATAATGTGCTCAGCTGCCGTTACTTCTCCAGATATTTCCCTGGTACCTGTTTTAGGCTGGGTTGACCTGAGAGACAAGGTCAGTTATTTTTTTTTTTTTTTAAATCACCTTGATGCAGATTGAACCCTATGACTGTCAGGCCAGTCTTGCAGCAGGTTTGAAACTATTTCCTTCAAAAGACTGTTGAAAATACCTAGTTGTCCATGTGGATTCCCTGACCCCAAAACGAGAGGGGGTGGGAGATTAGACCCATGCCTCTCCCCCCCCCCCCCTTTCCAAAACCCCCAAACAAGCATGTCATAAAAATAGACTAATTAGATATGTTTCCTTTGAAGCTGGAGTGCATCCGCCTGAGAGACTAGAAACCAGCAGTCTGCACACAGAAAATTCAGAACAGATTTGCATGCAAAACTCAAGTTCTGGAATAAGACTTGAGGTCTATGGATAAGTCCTATGTGCTATGATATTGATTCTTAAGTCAGTAATGAGTTAAATAAACAATTAACCTGCCAGCATCGGATCAAATCCCTCCAGGCAGTAAACAGTTATTAGTTTATTGGGTTCTTGATTAATATAATCTTGTCACAGGACAGTAAAACATTTTAGAGGGTGGTAAGACTGGGTTTCCTGGTTTTCTGATGCTTTTAACGACCCCAAAACATCTAGAACTGGCTCTAACCCCAACACACCTACATCCCACGAGAGTGCAGCCTAGGTCCCATGACTGCACGCAGCCTATCTACCACCTCTTGAAAAATTAGACTGTCCCGTGACCTGTGGATTTCCCCTGTTTGGGGTAAGATAAAGCACTGTTTATTGTTTTCTTTCTTATAAATGAAGTTTGATGCCAACTTTTCTTGAGTACACTCCATGACAGAGAATGGATCTGAATTATATATTTTTTATTTTATATGTTGCGTATGACCAGGGACAGGTGTTATTTGTGAAACACATCCTAGTACTTAATATATCTGTGGTCATAATTTGGTCACCAGTGTCATATATATATATATATACAATGTTTAATTCTGAAATTGTGATATTTGATGAGTGTCGGGGGTGATATAGGATGTGTGGAAGTGTTGACATGTGATTGATGTGTGATGGTAATGATATTTGATTGACATGTAGTGTGTTGATGCTTGATTGATGTGGTGGGAGGGGGGGGGGGGAAATTGATGATTGATTTGATGTGTGTGGATAATGATGATTGATTCATATGTAGAGGTGTTGATGACTTATTGATGTGTGAGAATACAGTGAGTGGTGTGTGAGTGGCAGCAAACAGCAGCTATAAGAATTAACAACTGTTTAGGTACATTTCAAAGCATAAAGAGGGGAGTACGACAAGGATGTGTACTATCACCTGATTTATTTTCAATATACAGTGAATATATAATGAGATCTTTAATTGATATGACCTGAATTGTGTTTGGTGGGCACAATATAAACAATTTACGTTATGCTGATGACACAGTCTTGATGGCAACAAGTCAGAAAGAACTACAGGAAATTATAGACATTGTGGTGTTAGAAAGAATGGTCCTCAGTTTGAATAATAGAAAGACAGAAGCGGTGGCATCAAAGAAACTAATTATTCCTAAATGTGTAATAAAAGTCGATGGTGTTATTTTAGGACAAGTACAGAAATTTAAGAATCTGGGCACATGGATAACATCAGATGGAAGATGCAAAACTGAAATAAGAAGCAGAATAGGAAAGGCAAAAACTGCATTTTATAAAATGAAGAATATCTTGTGCAATATATCCTTGTCATTGAGAGTTAAAAAAAAGAATTCTTGCTTGCTACATACATCCAGTTTTAACATATGGCTGTGAATACTGGACTATCGGTAGGCAGGCCAAACAATTTCTTGAGGCCTCAGAGATGTGGTTTTACAGAAGAATGCTTAGAATACCTTGGACAGCCAAAAAGAGCAACCAAGAGGTTTTAAAAGAGGCGGGAGCCCGAAGACAACTTATCACAGACATCAAAAGGGAGGCAGTCATCATTTTTTAGCCATGTTATGAGAAGAGGAAAAATATAACATGTTGTGACCACTGGAAAGATCTGTGGAAGGAGAGATAGAGGAAGACAACGAGAGAAGATGCTTGACAGTCTTGTTGCAAGGCATGGAGGTGTGTCGGCACACAAACTGATACATGATGCAGGAGATCGCGGATTATGGAGAGGCATGATTGCCCACACCAGTCAGCAAGGCACCTGATGATGATGAGATGTGGGGGGGGGGGGGTGTGTGTGTGTGGGGGGGGGGGTAATTTAATTGATGTGTCGATTATTGATTGATGTATGGGATTGTTGATATTTGATTGATGAGTGCGGGTAATGATGTTTGTTGATTGATTTATAGGGTTTGTTGATGATGGATAAATTGGAATATTGATATGTATGGGGAAAAGGGGATTGATGTCTGAAAAAACTCATATGAGAAAGTATTGATATGTGATATTCACGTTAGGCTCTTGTTTATATTCTGAATGTCCAGCTTATTTACTCTGCACGGAATATTCTAGATGTATGTGGAATGGAGAGGTATGTTCTCATCAGTGTTTGCTCTACTCTGGAGTATTCACATATGTACAGAATATATTTTTAATATACTATACATAGTTTCGCACCACCAAGATGAAAATAGATGAGACGTTGAAAAGACCAGTCGTTTCATATGGCTCTGAAACTTGGAGCAGCACAACTAAAAGAGACGAAGGTTTTTGAAAACAGTCTTACAACGAATCTTTTGACCCATCAAAGATGCAAAAGCGGAGAATGGAGAATGAGAAGCAACAACAAAATTCAAATTTGTTTATATCACATTTGATCACTGGCGTCGTGAGAGCCAGTAGACTGAAATGGTTGGGGCATATTGAAAGGAAGACTGAGAGGTAAAAACTATATACACAAGGGAGGTGAATGGTCGTAGACCATGAGGCAGGAGAGATGAATGGAGGCAGGTGGTTTCTGCAGCAATGAACCTCAAGGGCTTGAAATGCTGAAGGAAAAGAAGAAGCGAGAAGAAGAAAGACACTGATATCAAAAAGGATCTGAACCCCAAGGAAGATTGGCTGGTAAACAGCATCTTGTCACGGAAACGGAAATATTGTAGCCACATCAAGCACCACAGCGGATTGGAAAGAATAGAGCAGAAGGCACGGTGCCAGGAAAAAGGGGCAGGGGAAGACCAGAATGAAGATGGGTACATGATAGAAGTAAAAACTTGAGTAGGAAAGTGCACTAGGTGGGAGCTGGCTATAGACTGAGCTCTTTTCAGGCAGGCTGTGATGAGAGTGACATTCTGCAAAGGATGTGCTACATGATGATGATGATTAAATGTGTTGAGAGCTGATGTATGCTTGTGTGTAAAGATATAAATTGAATATGTGGGATACCAATGTATCTGTGTAGAATATACATACTTTTACACTGCACATTTATGTCTAGGATATACATTCTGTTTAGCAGCGGTTCCCAATGTTTTTCTTCTTCTAGTAGCAACCCAATTTTGTGGAGGCAAAGTGACCCGACCCATTCTATAGAGGCAAAGTGCCCTGCGACCCGCAAACATCACAGCAGTTTAAACAAGTATGTTCAGGGTTTACAAATGTGAAAAGGGGGGTATTGTAACGGGCCAGAGCCTCAAGCCTCAGGATAGAAAAATCATTAATACAATACAACTGGCAGGGATTCGTGGGCCACTTGATAGTCCTACAGGCCCGCGGACCACCAGTTAAACCCTGCCATAAATTAAAAAAAAATTTTTTAAAGTAAATAAAAACATTTTGAAAATACTTAAATCTTCTTCTTGGCAATCACTGGCTGTGAACTCCAGCGGAAAGGTCTGGTTGTTCATCCACCTCTGGACTTTAGCCTTATTCCAGAACCTGAGTGCTGCGTGCACATCTATTTTACAAATCTGCCTTTGTATGCAGATTGTTGGTTCCTTGCACTCCAACTTTGACGGAAGCACCCTGTTAGTTGACTCATACGACATGCTTGTTGGGGGAGGTAGTGTGTCTTTGTTTTACCTACAATGGGGCCCCAGAACCCACACGGGTAGATGCTTAAATAAGTTTTTCTCTGTGCAGGGCTCGAGGATGTAAGTTGTATTACATTTTTATAATGTTTCTACGTAACAACTGTCTGCTGACCCCACAGGAGACCCTGTGCAGCGCTGTTTGGGGGTCATGACCCGTGGGCTGGGAAACCCGTGCTTTACAGCCATCCACAAACAAATGATCAGGTTTTATCATCTGACTTATTGCTGCACTGTAGCCAAGTGGCTTGTAGAGTTGACTGCTCGACAAGCATCCTGTGCTGCGCTCTAAATATCAACATCAGTTTACAGGCTAGGACAAGAGACATGTTGGAGATCCATTGCAGCCAGCCTTCATTGTGGGGAGGTCACCTGTTTGATTGGTTGGTTCACATGAATAATACCCAATCAAACATTTACTGCATTTTATGTGACAGAAATAGTTAAATATTGATACATGATTTACCACTTTTGTGTGAGTTGATTGATATGTTACTTTGATGTTGGTTTATTGATCTGTTACTTAGGTGTGTGTCTCTGTGTGCATAGGGAAAAGGGAAGGACAGAGAGAAAGAGTTAGAAAACAAATGAATAAAGGATACCTGAAGAATGTTCTGCACAATTCTTTCACGTGTATTGTACATTTAAATGTGTATGTATTCACTCGTACACCTTGCCCCTAGATTGTTTGTGTATGAATGCGAGAGAGAAAGAGAGAGAGAGATTCTAGTTATCTATGTATGTGTATACTCTTATTATGGCTACATGTGTATGTCATGTAAATATTGCATATGTATTTTATGTATGTATGTACATATGTATTAATGTCATTAAACATCAACAAGATTCTCTGACCTTTCATAATGAGAGTTGGAATGAAGCGAATCATGGAAAACTTGGTTTACAACGACTTACTTAACTTTGTGAAGTAGATATTATCAGGTAATGTGTACAAACAAAACCGTAATTTATAATGTGATATGATGGCCAATTGTGAATATTCTGGCAATAAAAATACCCGTTGGATATGACTCAACGTATTAAGTGTTGTATCTTTTTGGTTTATATTTCACTGTGATTTGATCATGCACACAGCTTGTATGTTGAATTAATATTTTCATTTGGACTATGTACACAGTGTGGAGCGGCTGGTTGAGTGGTTTCAACTAGGGCTGTACAGAATAGGGATTTTCACTATTCGGCCGAATGCAAATAGCCGGACCAACTGTTCGGCCATATACGAATAGTGTATCATCATCATCAGATGCCTTGCCAACTGGCATGGGTCTTGCCACAATCTGTGATCTCCTGCAGCATGTATTAGTTCGTGTGCTGACACACCTCCATGCCATGCAACAAGACTGTCAAGGATCTTCTCTCGTTGTCTTCCTCTATCCCTCCTTCCACAGATCTTTCCAGTGGTCACCACATGTTCAATTTTCCCTCTTCTCATTACATGGCTGAAGAATATTGACTGTCTCCTTCTGATGTCTGTGATTAGTTGTCTCGGGCTCCCGCCTCTTTCAAAACCTTTTGGTTGCTTTTTTTTAACTGTCCAAGGTATTTAAAGCATTCTTCTGTAAAACCACATCTCTGAGGCCTAAGAAATTGTTTGGCCTGCTTGCCGATTGTCAAGGACTCACAGCCAGGTTAAAACTGGATGCTGTACCACGCAACCGGGTCACAGTTGCCCCCAGCTACGACAGACTTAGGCAACAGCAACTGTTGTGTTAATGAGAGAGTTATTTCAGTCTATCGCAGTGTATGCAGAAACCGGTGTAAAGTAACCACTATTCGTATTCGGCCCAACCGCAAGTATTCTGCCAAATACCAAATAGTTATTAGGTCCACTATTCGGCCCCGAAGCAAATACAAAGCGAATATTCAGTACAGCCTTAGTTACAACATCAGCCTCTTATGCGGGAGACCCAGGTTCAACCCACCGGTGAGGAGTTTTTCTGTCGGGTGGGCAAAATTAAACAGTTCATGACAACAGCACTAGCTGTGTGGCCCTGAGTTCTCAGGCTTGCTACCCCCACAGATAGAGTGAATGTGTACAGACACTGGTATGCCTCCTCATACTACAATATAACACTATCATGTTACTTTTTGTACATATTGACCTTCATGCTCCGTCCTTCTATGCAGCAGCCATCTCAATGTTGCCATGCTCAACGTACCCAGAAGAAGTTGACTGGCATATCTTCTTGTTTTGCCTTAGCCTGTTTCTATATGCTTGTCCTCTTTTAATACCTTTTTATTCAAACAGGCTGTGCAATATCTTTGACCCCTTTGTCTCATTGTCTTTGGAGAATCTTTGTTACTCGCCTTCCATAGATCACACAAGGAAAATCTTTGTTACTCTCCTTCCATAGATAACACAAGAAAAATCTTTGTTACTCTCCTTCCATAGATCACACAGGGAGAATCTTTGTTACTCTCCTTCCATAGATCACACAAGAAAAATCTTTGTTACCCTCCTTCCATAGATCACACAAGGAAAATCTTTGTTACTCTCCTTCCAGAGATCACACAAGGAAAATCTTTGTTACTCTCCTTCCATAGATCACACAAGAAAAATCTTTGTTACTCTCCTTCCATAGATCACACAGGGAGAATTTTAGGTTACTCTCCTTCCATAGATCACACAGGGAGAATCTTTGTTACTCTCCTTTAATAGATCACACAAGGAAAATCTTTGTTACTCTCCTTCCATAGATCACACAACAAAATCTTTGTTACTCTCCTTCCGTAGATCACACAGGGAGAATTTTGGTTACTCTCCTTCCATAGATCACACAGGGAGAATCTTTGTTACTCTCCTTCCATAGATCACACAAGGAAAATCTTTGCTAGTCTCCTTCCATAGATCATACAGGGGAAATCTTTGCTAGTCTCCTTCCATAGATCATACATCGGGAGTCTTGGTTACTCTCCTTCCATAGATCATACAGGGGAAATCTTTGCTAGTCTCCTTCCATAGATCATACAGGGGAAATCTGCTAGTCTCCTTCCATAGATCATACATGGGGAGTCTTGGTTACTCTCCTTCCATAGATCATACAGGGGAAATCTTTGCTAGTCTCCTTCCATAGATCATACAGGGGAAATCTTTGCTAGTCTCCTTCCATAGATCATACAGGGGAAATCTTTGCTAGTCTCCTTCCATAGATCACACATGGGGAGTCTTGGTTAGTCTCCTTCCTTAGGTCAGACAGGAAGAATCTTTGCTAGTCTCCTTCCATAGATCATACACGGAGAATCTTTGTTAGTCTTCTTCCATAGATCATACAGGGAAACATTTGCTAATCTCCTTCCATACTTCATACAGGGAAAATTCTTTTCGGCTAGTCTCCTTTCATAGACACTATACCTGCAAAGACTTTGAAAGTTCCTTCCATAGATCATACAGGGAAAATCTTTGCTAGTCTCCTTCCATAGATCATACAGGGAAAATCTTTGCTAGTCTCCTTCCATAGATCATACAGGGAAAATCTTTGCTAGTCTCCTTCCATAGATCATACAGGGAAAATCTTTGCTAGTCTCCTTCTATAGAATCACACAAGAATCTTTTACTAGTCTCCTTCCATAGATCATACAGGGAAAATCTTTGCTAGTCCCAAATAGATCATCATGGGGAGTCTTGGTTAGTCTCCTTCCTTAGAAACAGACAGGAATGCATGATGTGCTGGTCTGACATAGATCACACTGGAGAATCTAAACCCCTAGTCTCCTTCCATAGATCATACAGGGCAGTACTTGGTGAGTCTCCTTCCTTAGGTCAGACAAAAAAATCTTTTGTTAGTCTCCTTCCAAAAATCATACAGGGAAAATCTTGCTAGTCTCCTTCTGAGATCATACAGGGAACTTTGCTAGTCTCCTTCCATAGATCACACATGGGGAGTCTTGGTTAGTCTCCTTCCTTAGGTCAGACAGGAAGAATCTTTGCTAGTCTCCTTCCATAGATCATACAGGGAAAATCTTTGCTAGTCTCCTTCCATAGATCATACAGGGAAAATCTTTGCTAGTCTCCTTCCATAGATCACACATGGGGAGTCTTGGTTAGTCTCCTTCCTTAGGTCAGACAGGAAGAATCTTTGCTAGTCTCCTTCTATAGATCACACTGGGAGAATCTTTGCTAGTCTCCTTCCATAGATAACATATACATTCAGTTAATCTGCCCTGTCCATACTTCTTCCTCTACTATTCTTTTCGGCCGTTTGCTTTCCTGACACTATCACCTGCAAAGACAGAGAGTTCCAGCAGTACAGGTAAGGTAATATAGTGTTTCGTCTCATGATATAGAATCAACAGACTCGACTGGAAAGATAGCAGTAGAAAATTACATTCGCAGAGTGACATTGGTCAGAAAGGAATCCATCGAAGGAATCATTCAAAGAAATTAGATACCAGCTGTTATTTCAACTCTTTCAATCTCAAATAATGCATCGTATGTTCATAGGGTCCTACCCTGAAACCCACTGAATGCATGATGTGCTGATCTGACATTTCTCCCTCTGGTGCTAAACCCCTGGGATTGAAAGAGTTAAGGGCACTACTTGTGATGATCATTCTGACCCCCCCCCCCCCCCCCCCCCCCCTGGCCCCCCCCCCCCCCCGTCGGGCTCTCCCCCCCCCCCCCCAAAAAAAAAAAATATTTGTTGTAATAAAAAAAATATAATAATAATAATTTGAAACATTGAACTGAAAAGAGGGAACTAAATTAAATTTGATATTTATCTAGAGTTCTAAATTTATTAAATAGATTTTTCTTTGTGTTCACTGGCTGTAAACTGTTCCGGTTGTTAGTCCACTTCTGGACTTTAGTTTTGTTCCAAAAATGTGAGTTTTTTGTTGTTGTTGCACTTCTGTTTCACAGACCTAGTGTATTTGTATACAGACTGTTGGTATCTCACCACTCAGACAGACAGACTCCAGCTTTGAATGAAACACACCAAATAAGCTGACTTTTGTGACATGTGCATCTCTTCTTTGTGCCCCCACAATGAAACCCAGGATCCCACATGGAAATAAAACAGACTGGTTTAGATATCAGATGGATCTGTTACTTGTTCACTATGTAATAGTACTCTGCTTTATGGCAGTGAAACTTGGTCAACTTATTCGCACCAGAAGAAACAGCTAAATAGCTTTCACATGGGATACCAAAGAAGAATACTTGACATTAAATGGCAGGACAAGATCACAAATACTGAGGTTTTGAAAAGATCAGGTATTAGAACAGTTTTTTTCAATGTTCAGTCTACAACGGCTCAGGTGGCTTCTTTGGCGAATTAAAGATTGGTAGAAGATGCTGAGGTTGACCTCTACTATGATATTAGGATGTGGGACATGAATGATACATGTATTGAGGTGGACTCAATGGGTAGAAGATGTTGAGGTTGACTTCTACTATGATATCAAGATGTGAGACATGAATGATACATGTGTTGAGGTGGACTCAGATAGGTAGAAGATGTTGAGGGTGACCTTGACCTCTACTATGATATCAAGATGTGGGACATGAATGATACATTTATTGAGGTGGAATCAGACGGGTAGAAGATGTTGACCTTGACCTCTAACATGATATCAAGATGTGGGACATGAATGATACATGTATTGAGGGGAACAGAATAAAATGCTATGGACAGTGGTGTCACATCAGGAAGGGAATAAGAATGAAGGAATAAATTGCAGAAAGGATGAGAGCTAAGCATCTGAGAAAAAACCGACCAAATACAAATGATGACAACAACAGTCTTGGAATCCCATGCTATCATTGTGGAAGACCTTTTTTGACACAGACAGGTCTTATTAGTCACACACTCATCGCCACGGGCTGTGAGTCTCATGCCTCCTCAAAGCACAATCTTTCTAGTCACACTCGCTATCGCCACGGGCTGTGAGTCTCATGCCTCCTCATAGCACAATCTTTCTAGTCACACTCGCTATCGCCACGGGCTGTGAGTCTCATGCCTCCTCAGAGCGCAATATAACACTATCCTTTGGAAAGACAGGAAGGTGTCAGCCAACCAGATTTTAGATTTTTACCAAACGATTTGTTAGAAAATATCCCAAACAGAGCCTCATTTGGAAATGCTGGTTCAGGGATGACACAAAATAGGGGGAAAATTATAGCCTAAAAAACTCTTCTCGCTGTAATAGCTTTGCCGCTTGTCTTCATGCTTATTGTTTCACACTTGTTACATTACATGATGTTTTGCCTATAAATGTCTCAGAAAATATTTTTAAAAGTCCAGTTTGCATTAATGAATGGAAATCGTGCTGCTGAACATAAATCTGGTCTTCCTCCAACTGAGAAAGCAACCTGAGACTGGCTACGGAACTAAGAAACCCTACTGAAAATGCCATGAAAGAAGAAGGACATGAGAGGCATGTCAGCAAAGTGGCTTGATTTGGACATACAGTGACCTCTCTGCTGGTCTGAGGAGAGACGAAGCGTACACTGTAAGAATCTTCGCCGTCGAGGTAGGAGCAAGAGGTATTATTTCTACCTCTATGTACAATGTGATAAAACAACTGAGCTGGCTTTGGACACAATGGAACGTCGTGGGGGACAGGCCTCGGTGAGCTGGTCTGGGTATCTAGTGGAAAAGAAAGTCTTACCCCTTAAAAAGTCCATCGGGTCCGAATTGTCTGCCAGTGTCCCTCTGACATTTGCCAACAAAGTCTAAAAAGTCTAACATGTGTCCAATAAACCAACCGTAAGCTTGCCACTTGGTCGTCCAGATATGCTGACGGCTCTAATATGCTACCGTAGCGGCTATGTTAATAAACTTTGAATCTCACAGTACCTGTTGCATAGTCACCAATTTCGTCTTGCCCTGTCCGAGAACATCCGGTAATACGTGCAGCAGGAGCAGATCAAGCCTGAGCTTCATGAACTCAGGTGGACCCATCCTCTGAGATTGTCTAGGAGCTCGTGGGCCGAAACAATTGTGGACGAGGGATCACTTCTACTGATGATTAGTAGACTCCTGCTGTACATGCTCCCCTGTGGAGTTTCTTCTTGTTGCCTGCTGAGTTTAACCAGTTAATGTGGGCATGCAGTCTTTCTTCTTCAGGGTAGAACAAGCAGTGGTCGTCAGCAAATAGTAGTTCGTTTAATGTGGGTGAGTCGATTATTTTGTCTAATGTGTGTACTTCCTCATGAATATAACAATCAATGTTATCTTTACTAGAACTTGTTTCTTTAAATATTCTGTCCATATAAATGTTAAATAGAAGTGGGGAGAGCACACATCCCTGTCCCACACCTGTGTTGACTGTGAACATATCTGATATGCCTTTTTGTGTTCTTACTTCACTTTGGCTTGTGTAGTACATGGCTATGATGTTCCCTAGGAACTGTCCTTGTACCCCGTAGTACAACAACAGATCACAGTTTTTTTCTTATCCACTCTATCAAAAGCCTTTTCCTGATTTACAAACACAATATTCTATTGGGTATTATATTCAATGTCTTTTTCACACACTTGAACAGGTACAGACAGTAGTTATGATTTTTTTTTTTATGTCCTTAAACAAGAAAAACAAGAAGGAGACAACATTACGCTGTAAAAACAAAACGAAGAAATTTCCGCCTAATAAAAAATCCAGTGAGGAAAAAATCTGGCAACAGTGGACTTGCAATAATTAACAAGACAGATTTTAGTTGTCACATCAAGACAGATTTTGGTTGGCACTGGTTGTTACCACAAGACAGACTTTGGTTGTCACCACAAGACAGATTTTGGTTGTCCACCACAAGACAGATTTTGGTTGTCACAACAAGACAGATTTTGGCTGCCACCACAAAACAGATTTTGGCTGTCACCACAAGACAGATTTTGGTTGTCACCACAAGACAGATTTTGGCTGTCACCACAAGACAGATTTTGGCTGTCACCACAAAACAGATTTTGGTTGTCACCACAAGACAGATTTTGATGGTCACCACAAGACAGATTTTGATTGTCAACAAAAGATAGAGTTTGGTTGTCACCACAAGACAGATTTTGATTGTCACCACAAAACAGATTTTGGTTGTCCTCACAAGACAGATTTTGGTTGTCACAAACAAGACAGATTTTGGTTGTCACCACAAGACAAACTTTGGTTGTCACCACAAGACAGACTTTGGTTGTCACCACAAGACAGATTTTGGTTGTCACCACAAGACAAATTTTGGTTGTCACCACAAAGACAGATTTTGGTTGTCACAACAAGACAGATTTTGGTTGTCATCACAAGACAGATTTTGGCTGTCACCACAAGACAGATTTTGGTTGTCACCACAAGACAGATTTTGGCTTGTCACCACAAGACAGACTTTGGTTGTCACCACAAGACAGATTTTGGTTGCCACCACAAGACAGATTTTGGCTGTCACCACAAGACAGACTTTGGTTGTCACCACAAGACAGATGGCAACCAGTCTAGCATCTTTGGCCTCCCCCAACAACATTTTTTTTTGTGATTTCTCTTGGACCTCCTTGTTTCCTCAATCCATATGTTTCCCGTTTCAGTGCCTGTGTCAGTGCAAGCTAACAGGTACACAAGTGCACACAAAAATATTAATAATATAACATAACCCTTGACCCATTAGGATCATGGAGGTGTATTGATGGAAGCACTAGCACATAAAACACGCCATCTTTCTCTGTCTTCTGCTTGATGAATAAGTGTATGATAACTTAGTCCTGTCCATTTCTTTATGTTGTCATTCCAGTTTCTACTTTGCCTTCCTCTTCTTCGACTACCCCCTAATGTTCCAAAACTTTATAAATAAACCTTCTCCTTGATTTACTAAGATGTAACTTATGACCATTCACACTTATGACCCAAAGAGAAAATAGTCAAGAAAGAAAGATATTTACATAGGCAGTGTAAAAAAAATTCTCAGAAATGAAACAGTACATATGATGTATTTTTCACATTATGTACAATAATTATCCGTACATAGATTGAATTTAAGTGTTTTATGTACAATTTCTATAACCCATGTCAATAAAAATATGTTGAAAAATATAAATTCACCTTATGACCAGACCGACTTACGACTTGTTAGTCGATATGGAACTTGGTTGTAAGCTTGAGGCGACCCTGTACATATAAATTGAAGGTAAAGGCTGTTATAAAAATAATCTAAAAGATATCAACAAACATAAAATATATTTCTGATTATACTCTGTACAGGAATCAAAACATGGATAATTGAAATCAAAATTTATATGGTTAATAATTGTATATTACAGTTCAGCAGTGTCGGTACCACAGATTTGTCACCTGACCCTCGTGGGGGGGTCAAGGTTTGTTTCAAATTCAAGGTAAATTATTAATTAAATATACATACAAAAATATCTGCTATATTCAAATCAGCAGCACCACAGCAAACACAAATTCTGAGGTTACGACAACATCATCATTCTACAGCACCAATGAAAACCTTAGGACAATAATGACTGTCAGATTATTTCTGCTGTGTAGGACGGGAGGGAGAAAAAGGGAGGGGAAGGCGGGAGGAAGGGGGAGGGGAGGCGGGAAGGAGGGAGGAAGGGGGAAGGGAGGCAGGAGGGAGGAAGGGGGAGAGGAGGCGGGAGGGAGGAAGGGGGAGGGAAGGCGGGAGGATGAAGGGGATACAGGAGGTCTTTGAGCCGAAGGATTTAGGACCGCATGGCCAGTGCTGTCGCCACAGACTGTACAGGTAAGAATTTTAATTTTTTCCCCGATAGAAAAAACAAAAATCCCCAACTTTACTGAGGATTTAAACCCGACTTTAGAGCCCTGCATGTGTGAGTGAGTGTGTGTGAGTTAGTGTATGTGAGAGTGAGTGAGTGTCTGTGAGAGGGAGTGTGTGTGTGTGTGAGTGAGTGAGTGTGTGTGAGTGAGTGCCTGTGTGTGAGTCAGTGTCTGTGAGAGTGAGTGTGTGTGTGTGTGTGAGTGCCTGTGTGTGAGTCAGTGTTTGTGTGAGTGAGTGAGTGTGTGTAAGTGAGTGTCTGTGAGAGTGAGTGAGTGCCAGTGTGTGGGTGGGTGTGTGTGTGGTGCGTGAGGACATTTCGGCTAAAAACATTTTTACCTTTAATGCTTACCTTTAGGACAGAAACGGGCAATTAGTGTGTGCATGATTGATCAAGTACCTTGCTGGATCTTTAAGTCGGTGTCTGTGATAGTGAGTGAATATGTGTGAGTGTCTGTGAGAGTGAGTGTGTGTGAGTCAGTGTGTGTGAGGAGTGAGTGTCTGTGAGAGTGAGTGTGTGTGAGTCAGTGTGTGTGAGGAGTGAGTGTCTGTGAGAGTGAGTGAGTGTGTGTGAGTGAGTGCCAGTGTGTGTGTCAGTGTGTTAGTCAGTGTGTGTGAGTCGGTTTCTGTGATAGTAAGTGAGTGTGTGTGAGTGAGTGCCAGTGTGTGTGTGTGAGTTTGTGTGAGTCAGTGTTTGTGAGAGTGAGTGAATGTGTGTGAGTGAGTGTGTGTGTGTGAGTGGGTGTCAATGTGTGAGTGAGTGCCAGTGTGTGTGTCAGTGTGGGTAGGTGTGTGTGTGTGTGGTGCGTGAGGACATTTCGGCTAAAAACATTTTTAGTACAGCTTACCTTTAGGACAGAAACGGGCAATTAGTGAAATGGTAAGGGAAGCCATGAGTTCAGGGCAGAAAGCACAACTAGTGTTTCATTTGCAAGTAGGCCAGTTTGCAGGCAGATATATTTCTATTATGACAGCAGAATCTTTATTATCTGGAGGACTTAATTTGTTAAAACATTAGCAGTGATTCAATATTATATACATGATTCCCCATGTGGGTTCTGGGGGACCCACTGTGGGAGAAACAAGAATAGGACCCCTGCCTCCCCAAATAGGATGTCGTAAGGGGCATCCTTGGAAGTTGGAGTGCATCTGCCTGAGGCAAGGAACCAACAGTCTTCATATAGATATGTAAGATCTGTAAAATGGATGTGCACGCAACACTCAGCTTCTGGAAAAAGACTTAAGTCCAGAGGTGGATGACTAACCAGAACATTCCGCCAGAGTTTACAGCCAGTGAACACGAAGAAAAAGAAGAAGATATACATAATGATAATAATAATAATAATAATTACAACACATGTATTCATAATCCTAATAATAAAAACATATGAAGGACACTTGTTCAGACCTGCATGCAGGTGTATGTGTGTGTGTTACTGTTTCACCATCATCATCATTGTACTGTTATGTGTCCCATAATGCTTGTAGTCTATCCCTCCTTTTGAGTTGAGTTGAGTCAAGAACTGACATCACAGCAATTGGGGCATTCCCATGCATGCTCCATCCCCATCTTCAGCAGCCAGTGCAGAGTTCCAATACTGATGGTACCGGTCATAATCTGGTTGTATGTCCGTCTTGCCTTTCCTCTGAGTGTAGTGAGCCGGCCAGACCCTCTGGTTACACCCAGATGACTCATTCTCTCCAGGACATAATAATCTTTATCTCTACTGATTCCATTGCTTGTTCCCAAAGGGCCTTGACCACATCTGCCTTGTCATGTATCAGTTCACCATCCAGTAGTGCAGACGTATGTGATTCTATCCCTCCATTCTGTTCTTTCATGTGCAATCAGTTCAATATCATGGATGGAATCCATTTCAGCCCTTTGGTCTCTCTCGTCAATGTTTGTTTTAATTTGGGGATGGGGGGGGGGGGGGGGGGGGGGGGGGGGGGGGGGGGGGGGGGGGGGGGGGGGTGGGGGGGGGGGGGGGGGCGGGGGGGGGGGGGGGGGGGGGGGGGGGGGGGGGGGGGGGGGGGGGGGGGGGTGGGGATTCTCATTGCCTTAATCCCATTTTAATGCTTGTATGGTAATTTCTCTGCTGGCTTCTTCTCAGAATGTATCCTATATTGTACCATCTTCTCTGTCTTATAACTGTTAACACCAGTGGCTGCCTAGACATTTCTCTTATTTCTTCCCATTTTATGTTCAGTATTTCCTCAGGCACTAGTTTTTTAATGCTTTTATCTTTCGTCTTCAGGGGTTCTCCAACTTTCGCTGGCATATTTTAAAACTGAAATAACATTAGGTAGGTAGGTAAGTTATACCCCACCAGGACATCACACAAACGATAAACAATGGGTGACACAAAGTGCCTCCATGCAGATGAGGATCCCCCGTGGAGAGGTCCCAGGAACCCCGTTCATCCGTTAGGCCATATTTAAGGTCCGAAATAATTATGGCCCCCGGCAAAACCCAGGATGGGGCCTAAAAAAAAACTAAAAATTTCACCTCACATGGGGATTAAACTTATAATATTGACTGAAAAAACATTAGAATTGAAAACATGCAACATGGTTTTAAAACTATACAAATTAGTTTTGTATTTTTTCAGGCTTTAAAGAGCTGCTTATGCCTTGCTAGTGCGGGCCATAATTTCTTTCTTTGAATTTCCTTTGACTATCAAAATCACTACCTAAATAATTAAAATTATCTGTTACTTTAATTCCTTTTTTCTCTAGTGTTACATCTGCTTGATCTGTTTTTGGTGTCTTTACTATACTTGTCTTTTCGTAACTTATTTGTAGTCCAACCCTTGATGCTATATTTGCTAAATCATCTGTTGTTCTTTGCATGACACTGCTGTTTTTACTTAGCAGAAAAAATATCACTAGCAAAATTGTGATCTTCTAACGGAGTGTTTCTCTACACAGTCAATGCTGGTGTTTCCAACACAACATTGTTTAATCACCCAGTCAATGCCAGTGTTTCCAACACAACATTGTTTAATCTCCCAGTCAATGCCAGTGTTTCTAAGACAACAGTTTCACATCACCCAGTCAATGCCAGTGTTTCCAAAACAACATTGTTTAATCACCCAGTCAATGTCAGTGTTTCGAAGACAACAGTTTCACATCACCCAGTCAATGTCAGTGTTTCGAAGACAACAGTTTCACATCACCCAGTCAATGCCAGTGTTTCCAAGACAACAGTTTCACATCACCCAGTCAATGCTAGTGTTTCCAAGACAACAGTTTCACATCGCCCAGTCAATGCCAGTGTTTCCAAGACAACAGTTTCACATCACCCAGTCCATTCCAATGTTTCTAAGACAACAGTTTCACATCACCCAGTCAATGCCAGTGTTTCCAAGACAACAGTTTCACATCACCCAGTCAATGCAAGTGTTTCCAAGACAACAGTTTCACATCACCCAGTCCATTACAGTGTTTCCAAGACAACAGTTTCACATCACCCAGTCAATGCCAGTGTTTCCAAGACAACAGTTTTACATCACCCAGTCAATGCCAGTGTTTCCAAGACAACAGTTTCACATCACCCAGTCAATGCCAGTGTTTACAAGACAACAGTTTCACATCGAACAGTCAATGCCAGTGTTTCCAAGACAACAGTTTCACATCACCCAGTCAATGCCAGTGTTTCCAAGACAACAGTTTCACATCGAACAGTCAATGCCAGTGTTTCCAAGACAACAGTTTCACATCACCCAGTGAATGCCAGTGTTTCCAAGACAACAGTTTCACATCACCCAGTCCATTCCAATGTTTCTAAGACAACAGTTTCACATCACCCAGTCAATGCCAGTGTTTCCAAGACAACAGTTTCACATCACCCAGTCAATGCAAGTGTTTCCAAGACAACAGTTTCACATCACCCAGTCCATTACAGTGTTTCCAAGACAACAGTTTCACATCACCCAGTCAATGCCAGTGTTTACAAGACAACAGTTTCACATCGAACAGTCAATGCCAGTGTTTCCAAGACAACAGTTTCACATCACCCAGTCAATGCCAGTGTTTCCAAGACAACAGTTTCACATCGAACAGTCAATGCCAGTGTTTCCAAGACAACAGTTTCACATCACCCAGTGAATGCCAGTGTTTCCAAGACAACAGTTTCACATCACCCAGTCCATTCCAATGTTTCTAAGACAACAGTTTCACATCACCCAGTCAATGTCAGTGTTTCAAAGACAACAGTTTCACATCACCCAGTCAATGCCAGTGTTTCCAAGACAACAGTTTCACATCACCCAGTCAATGCAAGTGTTTCCAAGACAACAGTTTCACATCACCCAGTCCATTACAGTGTTTCCAAGACAACAGTTTCACATCACCCAGTCAATGCCAGTGTTTCCAAGACAACAGTTTTACATCACCCAGTCAATGCCAGTGTTTCCATGACAACAGTTTCACATCATCCAGTCAATGCCAGTGTTTCCAAGACAACAGTTTCACATCGCCCAGTCAATGCCAGTGTTTCCAAGACAACAGTTTCACATCACCCAGTCAATGCCAGTGTTTCCAAGACAACAGTTTCACATCGAACAGTCAATGCCAGTGTTTCCAAGACAACAGTTTCACATCACCCAGTCAATGCCAGTGTTTCCAAGACAACAGTTTCACATCACCCAGTCCATTCCACTGTTTCCAAGACAACAGTTTCACATCACCCAGTCAATGCCAGTATTTCTAAGACAACAGTTTCACATCACCCAGTCAATGCCAGTGTTTCCAAGACAACAGTTTCACATCACCCAGTCAATGCCAGTGTTTCCATAACAAAAGTTTCACATCACCCAGTCAATGCCAGTGTTTCCAAGACAACAGTTTCACATCACCCAGTCAATGCCAGTGTTTCCAAGACAACAGTTTCACATCACCCAGTCCATTCCAGTTTCCAAGACAACAGTTTCTCATCACCCAGTCCATTCCAGTGTTTCCAAGACAACAGTTTCACATCACCCATTCAATGCCAGTATTTCCAAGACAACAGTTTCACATCACACAGTCAATGCCAGTGTTTCCAAGACAACAGTTTCAGGCTGTGCAGATGTGTCAGCTATGCTGTTGTCAGAACATGCTTGGTTCCTCGTTGTTCTGAGACTCCAGGCATATGTGTCCTGTTGTCAGAACATGCTGTGTGGATGGTTCCTCTTTGTACTGAGATTCCAGGCGGGTGTGTCATCTATGCTATTGTCAGAACATGCTGTGTAAATGGTTCCTCTTTGTTCTGAGATCCCAGGCGGGTGTGTCATCTATGCTATTGTCAGAACATGCTGTGTAAATGGTTCCTCTTTGTTCTATCCCAGGCAGATGTGTGATCTATGCTATTGTCAGAAATGCTGTGTAAATGTTTCCTCTTTGTTCTAAGACTTCAGGCAGATGTGTCTAGGCTGTTGCCAGCACATGCTGTGTAAATGGTTCCTCTTTGTTCTCAGATTCTAGGCAAGTATCATCTACAGATTCAGCAGGCACATTTAATGCTGTGTTTTCTGAAACTCTGACATTTTCAGAAGCCACTTCTTGAATCCGAGCAAAGTTTTCTTGACTGTTTGAACTTTGTGCTGTTTGTGCCCGGTGGTTTACTGGAGGTAATGGCCGTCTGTAAGGACTTGCTGAGAATGGTCTTCGAAATAAACTGTTGTCTCTCTCTTCTGGTCGTAAAGCCAGGATCGGCCGCAAGCTTAGCGGATTTCTGCTCTTGTGGCTTGCACTGGAGAAAAATAAAACTATAATAAATTATTACAACCAAAATGTTATCACTGTTCTCTGTTCCTTTAAAGATTATTTCATCGCACATGACCATAAGTGCTCTGATCTCATCCTATGCCTCCAAGTTTTTTTAAGCTAACCACTCCCAGTTTGCTCTGGTTGATATAACAACGGGTGGCTACTGCATAGTTTTTCTGTCTCTTGCTCCAATTGGTACACAGTCTATTCAGTGATAAATCATTTTCCACGAAACTCAAAGCCTCAAAGCGTTTAGTCTCTTGTACTGCATTAACGATGTCTCTCCTGTCCTTGTTTCTCATGCTTTAAAAAAAAACAACAAAAAACACAGTATAACAATTTTTACGTAGTAATTACTAACAGTAATCGCCTAATGTTACTGAATATATACAAGACTACAAACATAAACCAGGAGAGATGTCTTCCTCCAGTTCAGAAATTACCAGATTCAAATCCTGTCATAGACTGGGAATGTTTGCAAGAATTACTGATTTTTCAAATGAAAAGGGTAGTGACCAGTGGGCAGAGCGGTTCGAAGCATGAGTCTGCCTCTCAGCAACCAAGAAAACTAGGTATGTATCTTCTTCTTCTTTGTGTCCACCGGCTGTAAAACCCAGTGGAAAGTTCGGGTTGTTCATCACTTCATGACTGGCCTTTTCCAGAACTTGAGTTCTGCATGCGCATTCATTTTACAGATCTGGCTTATTTGTTGGCAGACTGTTGGTTCCTTGCCTTTCCGACAGATACACTCCGATAGAAACATCTATAATTAGATGCCTTTTATGACATGCTTGCTGGAGGGAACAGTGGCTCTATTCTTGTTTCTCCCACAGTGGGGACCTGGCACCCACCCGGGTATCTCAATGAAATTAATACATCCTTTACAAACTAGGTTTGTGTGTACAAAAGGAGTGAGAACACAAATAAAGTATTAGCGGAATGAAATACCTCTGGGTGAACTTACCTGAAGTCATGACCTTTCAACTGCCTGAACTTATCATGTTCATAGTTGTGGCACGGGACCTGGTTGTCATCTCTTGTCCAGGAGTGCGGTAAATCTCCAGGTCGAAGCCCACAAAATGTATCACCAGATTCCTCAAACCTGGAGAGCGACTCTGTTCTGTTGGCAGACTTGTTCAAACACGGCTGGCCAATCACTGACAGAGCTGGAATGTCATTCACATTGGAACTCAGCCTGAGACCATATTTCCTGAAATGATAGAAAAAAGTGATGTCACTGTGGTGGCACTAAATTACACCTTCTTTTTTTATTTTGGGAGCCGCCGATGTGCTGCGGCTTGAAACTTGCCTTGGGCGTGAATTTTGTATGTTCAGAACCGATGACTGTATGTTCAGAACCGATGATTATATGTTCAGAACCGCATCGAGACCGATTTAAAACATAATTACCTTGGCTCCCAGGTCGGCACAGTCTTAAATAGGTCATCATCATCATCATCAAGTGCCTTGCCAGCTGGTGTAGGCGTTCATTTCCAGGCAATTATTGTTAGTTATTGTGGCAGTCCAAGGTATTGGCAACATTCTTCTCAAGAACCACATCTCAGCTGCCTCCAAACTCTTCTTAATTTCTTAAATGGGTACCAGCTAAAACTCTGGGAAGCAGAGGCGGCCGGTGTGAAGCTGACCACATCACCCACCAAGTGCTGATTATTAGTCTATAAAAATATGTTTAGCTCCCCGTGTGGGTTCCAGGACCCCACTGTGGGGGAAAAACAAGAACAGACCCACTGCTTCCCCAACAAGCATGCTGAAAGAGTTGACTAACTGGTGGCTTCCTCTGAAGTCAGAGTGCATCTGCCTGAAAAGGAGTGGAACCAACAATCTGCACACTAATAAGTCAGATCTGTAAAAATGGATATACATGCAACACTCAGGTTCTGAAACAAGACTAAAGCCCAGAGGTGGACGAACACCTAGTACTTTTCACCAGCATTTACAGCCCGTGAGTACAAAGATAAATCTAGCACTATATGCCCAATACACTTAATGGTGTGGAAAAGGGCCCTTTGTTTTTACATTTTCATGTTCACAGGTTGTAAACTAAATCAGAAAGCCCTGTAGTTCATCCACTTCTAGTTTTTGGTCTTGTTCCAGGCCTTGAATTTTGCAAGCAAATCACTTTTACTCATCCAATCTAGGTTCGCCTTTGTTTTTACATTTTTGATGTTCAAAGGTTGCAAACTAAGACAAAAAGCAGTGTTGTTCATCCACTTCTGAATCCTGGTCTTGTTCCTTGACTGGAATTTTGCAAGCACATCACTTTTACCCATCCAATCTAGGTTTGCCTCTCCTCCTGGTTGGCAACCTGTCTCAAGAATGACCTTAGAGAAGAATAACTAGGTCTTGACCAGTCTCAGCTCTGGTCAGCTAAACCTCCACAGGTTGTTCAGCTCCTCAGTAAGTGAAGTAAAGACCCTTTTCCACACATTTAGGCGTATAAGGTACATAGGGCTAGACCTATTTTATAGACCAATCGGCACAAGATGGGTGATGGGGTCAGCATCACGCCGGCCGCCTTTACTTCCCGTGACTGCACCGGGTACCCAATCAAGGCTGGGCTGACCTGGGAGCCAGGGTCATTTAAAAAAAAAAAAAAGTTTAGCTTTGCCAGGGAGCGAACCCATGACCTTCCGATCTGCAGGCAAGCGTCTAGCAGCTCGGCCACAGCGACTAACTCAGCTCCTCAGCATCGAACCAAAATACAGTGGTACCTCTGTAGATGTAATTACCCAGTGCCTGATCCTTCGACGTATACCAGACATTACGTTTACTAGACATTACATAAGCCAGACATTACGTATGCCAGACATTATGTATACCAGACATTACGCTTACTAGACATTACATAAGCCAGACATTACGTATGCCAGACATTATGTATACCAGACATTACGTTTACTAGACATTACATAAGCCAGACATTACGTATGCCAGACATTATGTATGCCAGACATTACGTTTACTAGACATTACATAAGCCAGACATTACATATGCCAGACATTACGTTTACTAGACATTACATAAGCCAGACATTACGTATGCCAGACATTACATATGCCAGACATTACGTTTACTAGACATTACATAAGCCAGACATTACGTATGCCAGACATTATGTATGCCAGACATTACGTTTACTAGACATTACATAAGCCAGACATTACGTATGCCAGACATTATGTATGCCAGACATTACGTATGCCAGACATTACGTATGCCAGACATTACGTATGCCAGACATTACGTATGACAGACATTACGTTCCCACTAAGGCATTCATAAGTGATCTCCATTACTGCGGGTCTGCTACTTTTCTTCCCATTGTATAACCATGTTCGAGAGTTACGGCCTTTGCCTTTCACATCCTTTTCTTGCTTGTATTCATTTCCTGTATTCACACCTGTCTCAGAGCTTCAAGTGGCCAGACAGACATGTGGATTTTTCTGGGAGAGACCTCAGTTAAGTGATTTTGTGTATTCTTGTTTGTACACTAACACTGTCTATTCATGTAATTTGCTGATAAAGGCTTTCTAGCTGCAACATTTATTTGTCATGACTAATTGAGGGTTTAATGACATCGGATACGTTTGGCCAAAAATGTTAATACTGCAACCTTGCTGTAAACTACAATACAACGTGCCAACCACACTTTTGGGGCAAACACCTTAGAAGAATCCAACCCAACAACAACAACAAAATAAACATAAATAACAACAAATCCTTTAACAATATTCTCTCAGGTTTGACAAAGAAAATTATTCTAAAGCAACATCTCTAGTACCTTGCTGGATCTTTGAGAAGACCCTTCAGTCGGTCCAACTGGTTGCTGGAATAGAATCCTTTAACTGTCATCTCAGTTGCAGGCAGAAGCCGATGGAAATACTGCCTGACATCTTCGGTCACCACACGGGACTTCCAATCCTCAGTGTTTCTGAAAATGTGTACAAGGGACTTCAGCAAGGGTTCTCAGCTCAGAAAAAGATCTGTGAACCTAGGCCATGAACTTTTGAAAAGTCATATATTTCAACAACAACAAAACGAATACAAAAAGAGTGAATTTACATAAATCTTTAATTCCCGTAAATACCATTAAACATTTTTTTTTTAAAGTAGCAGCAGCACAGAAGAGAAGAAGACAGAAAGAAAGAAAAAAGGCAAAAGATATACCCTGAGGTATTTTCTTTAAAAAAAAAAAATTAAACAAATAGATAAATTAATTAATTAAATACCATATTACACACGTCAGAAATAAAGTATTTTGGCACCATTGCTGTCAACCTCTCACCCCCAATCAACTGCTATTATATTCATATCCTATCTCAGTGATTCCTAAATTGTGAGCTGTTGTACTTCAGGAAGCCATGACCTCTTTACAGGGGCGCCACAAAATATTCAAAGATATATGAGTTATTTTTTTTTTTAAATATCTCTTACATACGAGTAGTGATACTCTTACTTCGGTTAGGGCACCGGGGCCAAATTTTAATTGAAAAAAGGCGCTGGGCCTTAGAAAAGTTTGGAAAACACTATCCTAGCTTGCTAATCAAACAATGCACGGGAATCTACAATTGTCAAGAATAGGTCACTGCAGACATGGCTATAAATGGGTAAATATGTGGGTGCATGTAAAAAAAAAAAAAAAAAAGTTAGTTGCGTGTCATTTACAGGACGTTGCAGAACCAACCCTAACAGCCCCTGGCTGTTGTGTGGTTTCTCTAAGCAATTTACATCCAGTAGTTTGCCATTGCTTACTGGACGGTCGGCTGTCTTGATACCAACGTCGAAACCAACGCAAGGCGCATTGCCCGCAGCTGGGATCGAACCTGGCATCCCGGCATTACAAAGCGAAGCGATCGCATCGACTTAGCCACAGAGCCAACGGGTGCATGTAAAGACCCCTTAAATTTGTTCACAACTTGGGGACTAAAAAAAAAAAATATAAAATTTGTTCATGAGACTCCTGGGGGACTGAAAAAATATAAAAAATTTTGCATGAGACGCCTGGGAGACTAAAGAAAATATACAATTTGTTCATGAGACTCCTGGCGGAATAAAAAAAATATACAATTTGTTCACGAGACTCCTGGGGGACTAAAGAAAATGTACAATTTGTTCACGAGACTCCTGGGGGACTAAAGAAAATATACAATTTGTTCACGAGACTCCTGGGGGACTAAAGAAAATATACAATTTGTTCACGAGACTCCTGGGGGACTAAAGAAAATATACAATTTGTTCACGAGACTCCTGGGGGACTAAAGAAAATATACAATTTGTTCACGAGACTCCTGGGGGACTAAAGAAAATAAACAATTTGTTCACGAGACTCCTGGGGGACTAAAGAAAATATACAATTTGTTCATGAGACTCCTGGGGGACTAAAGAAAATATACAATTTGTTCACGAGACTCCTGGGGGACTAAAGAAAATATACAATTTGTTCACGAGACTCCTGGGGGACTAAAGAAAATATACAATTTGTTCATGAGACTCCTGGGGGACTAAAGAAAATATACAATTTGTTCATGAGACACCTGGGAGACTAAAGAAAATATACAATTTGTTCATGAGACTCCTGGGGGACTAAAGAAAATATACAATTTGTTCATGAGACTCCTGGGGGACTAAAGAAAATATACAATTTGTTCATGAGACTCCTGGGGGACTAAAGAAAATATACAATTTGTTCACGAGACTCCTGGCGAACTAAAGAAAATATACAATTTGTTCACGAGACTCCTGGGGGACTAAAGAAAATATACAATGTGTTCATGAGACTCCTGGGGGACTAAAGAAAATATACAATTTGTTCACGAGACTCCTGGCGGACTAAAGAAAATATACAATTTGTTCACGAGACTCCTGGGGGAATAAAGAAAATATACAATTTGTTCACGAGACTCCTGGCGGACTAAAGAAAATATACAGTTTGTTCATGAGACTCCTGGGGGACTAAAGAAAATATACAATTTGTTCACGAGACTCCTGGCGGACTAAAGAAAATATACAATTTGTTCACGACACTCCTGGGGGAATAAAGAAAATATACAATTTGTTCACGAGACTCCTGGGGGACTAAAGAAAATATACAGTTTGTTCATGAGACTCCTGGGGGACTAAAGAAAATATACAATTTGTTCACGAGACTCCTGGCGGACTAAAGAAAATATACAATTTGTTCATGAGACTCCTGGGGGAATAAAGAAAATATACAATTTCTTCACGAGACTCCTGGCGGACTAAAGAAAATATACAGTTTGTTCATGAGACTCCTGGCGGACTAAAGAAAATATACAATTTGTTCATGAGACTCCTGGGGGAATAAAGAAAATATACAATTTGTTCATGAGACTCCTGGGGGACTAAAGAAAATATACAATTTGTTCACGAGACTCCTGGCGGACTAAAGAAAATATACAGTTTGTTCACGAGACTCCTGGCGGACTAAAGATGATATTTTCCCTTGTGGACACACCGAGAACAGCATTAGTTCTAACACTTCCTCACCCGCATCGTTCATAACAACTTATGTATCAACAAGGAAGCTTCAGTGGCGTTGTGACTAGATGCTATCCTGCGGACCTGAAGCTAGAGGGTTCAAATGCACACTGAGTTGAATTTTTTTTCTTCTCCAAAACTGACGCTGGCTCCCAGGTAGGCCCGACCTGAGATGTGTAGCTGGTAATGTTCTGGGAAATACAGGCTGCTAGAGTTCTTCTTAAAGTCCATGTTATGAGGTGGTAGTCATGACACAGATGGTCTTCCATGCCATGATGCCAAACTGTCTCTTAGTCTCCCTCTGCCTCTTTTCCGCTCCAACTTTCAAACCATCACAATGTACTTCAGTTTTCTCCTTCGTATGATATGACCAAAGAATGTAGATTGTCTCCTTCTGATGTGGGCCATCAGTTGGCCGGCTTATGCTGGCCACATCACCCTTCGGTCTATAAACATAAAGGTCCAGTACTATTTTCCTCATGGACCAAAGGCTTTAAAAGGGTCCTTCACCACTGACCTCCTTAACTCTACCAGACCGCTGTACCGCTTTTCCGGGAATTTCCTAATCTGCCGCTGAACTACTTTACCTAATTTTCGGTACTTTGCGTACTACGTTAGAAAATGCATCACAAACTAAAAATAACCAACCAATCGTGGTCAAAACCCATGGTTAGTCATTGCAAATGGCTGCCCCCATGTGTTTGAATTGGCTTTGTGTGGTTTCACATGAAAAAATTCTGAAAATTCACAATGAAGTGGCTGATGAACAAAGCACTTCAACAGGAAAGTAGTCTAGGCTTTTCACAGTCTAAAAGGTGATCGATACTTTAGTTGATTCAGTCTCTGAGGAGTCAGAATTTCATCAAGAATATGTTTCCAGTTGAAGTGACACAGACAGTGAGAGCTCAAGTGATGAGGAGAATCGTGAACCTTATAGATCTAGAGCCAAATCAATAGTAAGAGATGGGGGGGTGTCCCTCAAACAGCTGATGGGGGTGATCTAGATGGTGATGAAGGTTGGACAAGGAATTTTGTATCACCAAATACAGATCTAAATTTTAATGATGAAAGGTAAGGTAAACTTATTTCCTACAATGTCTCCACATTTCATCATACTCTAACCACTTGTTTGCGTTAACTAACATTTTTGTATATCATGTTGGTTTTTTCACTTTAATGCCCAGGAACACAGATATATATACAGTTAGGTTCAGGCCCTCATGTCTGGTAGAGTTAACCCCTGACCTCCTTTACCTGTGACCTCCTTTACCCCTGACCTCCCCCATTATCCACAAATCCCAACTCTATGACATTCCTATGATACACTCCAACAAAGAAATGCCAGTGCCAAGTAAAATCAAACAGCCAAACAACAGATGCATTCTCTGTGTGGGTTCTGGGGTCTCATTATGGGGGGGGGGGGGGACCCACTGTCCCCTTAAAGCATGTCCTAGGAGGCAAATATTTAAAAGTGTCCTATGTAGTCAGAGTTCATCTGCCAGAGAGGCAAGGAAGTCCAGAAGTGGACAAACAACCATAACTTTCTGCCCAAGTTTACAACTGGTGAACACGAAGAAGAAGAACAGATGTATTATCTTGTATCTTACTAAAACAGAAGCATTATCTTGTATCTTACTAGAACAGAAGCATTATCTTGTATCTTACTAGAACAGAAGCATTATCTTGTATCTTACTAAAACAGAAGCATTATCTTGTATCTTACTAGAACAGAAGCATTATCTTGTATCTTACTAGAACAGAAGCATTATCTTGTATCTTACTAGAACAGAAGCATTATCTTGTATCTTACTAAAACAGAAGCATTATCTTGTATCTTACTAGAACAGAAGCATTATCTTGTATCTTACTAGAACAGAAGCATTATCTTGTATCTTACTAAAACAGAAGCATTATCTTGTATCTTACTAGAACAGAAGCATTATCTTGTATCTTACTAGAACAGAAGCATTATCTTGTATCTTACTAGAACAGAAGCATTATCTTGTATCTTACTAGAACAGAAGCATTATCTTGTATCTTACTAGAACAGAAGCATTATCTTGTATCTTACTAGAACAGAAGCATTATCTTGTATCTTACTAAAACAGAAGCATTATCTTGTATCTTACTAGAACAGAAGCATTATCTTGTATCTTACTAGAACAGAAGCATTATCTTGTATCTTACTAAAACAGAAGCATTATCTTGTATCTTACTAGAACAGAAGCATTATCTTGTATCTTACTAGAACAGAAGCATTATCTTGTATCTTACTAGAACAGAAGCATTATCTTGTATCTTACTAAAACAGAAGCATGATCTTGTATCTTACTAGAACAGAAGCATTATCTTGTATCTTACTAAAACAGAAGCATTATCTTGTATCTTACTAGAACAGAAGCATTATCTTGTATCTTACTAAAACAGAAGCATTATCTTGTATCTTACTAGAACAGAAGCATTATCTTGTATCTTACTAAAACAGAAGCATTATCTTGTATCTTACTAGAAACAGAAGCATTATCTTGTATCTTACTAAAACAGAAGCATTATCTTGTATCTTACTAGAACAGAAGCATTATCTTGTATCTTACTAGAACAGAAGCATTATCTTGTATCTTACTAGAACAGAAGCATTATCTTGTATCTTACTAGAACAGAAGCATTATCTTGTATCTTACTAAAACAGAAGCATTATCTTTTATCTTACTAGAACAGAAGCATTATCTTGTATCTTACTAAAACAGAAGCATTATCTTGTATCTTACTAGAACAGAAGCATTATCTTGTATCTTACTAAAACAGAAAGCATTATCTTGTATCTTACTAGAACAGAAGCATTATCTTGTATCTTACTAGAACAGAAGCATTATCTTGTATCTTACTAGAACAGAAGCATTATCTTGTATCTTACTAGAACAGAAGCATTATCTTGTATCTTACTAAAACAGAAGCATTATCTTGTATCTTACTAGAACAGAAGCATTATCTTGTATCTTACTAAAACAGAAGCATTATCTTGTATCTTACTAGAACAGAAGCATTATCTTGTATCTTACTAAAACAGAAGCATTATCTTGTATCTTACTAGAACAGAAGCATTATCTTATATCTTACTAAAACAGAAGCATTATCTTGTATCTTACTAGAACAGAAGCATTATCTTGTATCTTACTAGAACAGAAGCATTATCTTGTATCTTACTAAAACAGAAGCATTATCTTGTATCTTACTAGAACAGAAGCATTATCTTGTATCTTACTAAAACAGAAGCATTATCTTGTATCTTACTAGAATAGAAGCATTTTCTTGTAGCTTACTAGAACAAAAGTGTTATCTTGTATCTTACTAGAACAAAAGTGTTATCTTGTATCTTACTAGAACAAAAGTATTATATTGTATCTTACTAGAACAAAAGTATTAATTTGTATCTTACTCCAAACGGCCAGCCTTGCACTGTTCAGGAACACAGGCTTCACTAGCATACATAGACAGAGCTGCTTGGTTTCCAAAATCTGGCGGAGGTTTGCAGTACAGCTCCAGATCTTTCTTTCGGTCATTCCAGGGATAGTGGTCTCTGTCGAGTGGGGATTTGAATATGTTGGTGTGCAAACTGTTTTCCATCCACTCCTGCATCAGACAATAAAATTGTTTTTAAAACCTCTCTACATCATTGTTTACAAAAAATTATAGACTCAAACCCAGCCTTACAGCTATGGTTCCAAATGGAACATAACAACTATAGACTCAAACCCAACGAACAGATAACTATGGACAAACCCAACCTTACAGCTCTGGTTTCAAATAAAACAAAACAACTATAGACTCAAACCCAAACTTACAGCTCTGGTTCCAAATGGAACACAACAACTATGGATTTAAACCCAGCCTTACAGCTCTGGTTCCAAATGAAACAAAACAACTATGGACTCAAACCCAGCCTTACAGCTCTGGTTCCAAATGGAACATAACAACTATGGACAAACCCAACCTTACAGCTCTTGTTTCAAATGGAACATCACATGCTCTAGTGAAAACACATTCTAGTTATAATGTTCTCAGGTTTCTCAAAGTGTATCTTTCAATGCCAGTGTCTCTTCTCCCCCCCCCCCCCACTTCTTGATTCACTGGAATTTGTTTAGTCCTCTCCCAAAGCTCAACATCAATGATTCTATCATGCCAGTTCATTACCTCTAGTCTGCGCAAGCTTTCATAGCACTGGGGAATTTGCGGAGGTCAAAAGAAATTAAAAGAAATACTAAACTTATAAAATTTTTAATTTTAATGTCAAATCAGTACTTTTGTATGAAGCGGAAACAGATTAGAGGGAATTAAATGGTATGATAGAATCACTAATGTACAGCTTTTGGAGAGAACTAAACAGGCTCCAATGGACCAAGAGGTGAAGAAAAGACGCTGGCGTTGGATAGGACACACATTGAAAAAACCGGAAAACAATATAAATAAAATGTCTTTGCATGGAACCCACAGGGGCATAGGAATAAAGGAAGGCCAAAAAACACAGGGAGAAGGGAGCTGGAGAATGAAGTTAAAAAGATGGGGAGAGCTACATGCAATAGCAAAAGATAGAATGACTTGGCATGAGTTGGTTGAGGGCCTATGCTCCACTGGAGGCTAGAAAGGCAGAATAAGAAGAAGAATTTTGCGCAAGCACCAGTTAATGAATGTTTGTACTTAGGTTAGGTTAGTTGCATATCCTTTACAGGATGTTGCAGAACCAACCGCAACAGCCCCTGGCTGTTGTGTGGTTTTTCTAGGCAAATTTACATTTAGTAGTTTGTCATTGCTTTCTGGACGTTCAACTTTCTTGATACCACTGTCGAAACCAACGCAAGGCACATGGCCAGCAGCTGGGATCGAACCCGGCCTTACGAAGCGTTCGCATCGACTTGTTTGTACTTAGACAGTTATAAAATATCCTGTGATTACTGTGTGTACAATGGTTGGTAAAGTTTACTACCTCCTCCCATCATGCCTGACCTAGTCAAGAGACCATTTACTGACATCCTCACAACAGTATTTACTAGGAATAGTTACTCCAAAAAAGAATATGGTATTTCTACATTTCAACTTCTTCTTCTTTTGTTGTCTTACTCATATCAGGTTGTAGCCCAGTGTCAGGGTTTTCTGTATATTGTCCTGCACTTCTTGGTTAGCTTGGGTGATGGATTTGTTTACTTTTTTGCAGGATTTGGTGATACTAATTATCTATTACCTCTCTCTTCACAGACGTAAAGAACAGAATAGAAGAGGCCAAACTGTATTTTAAAAAGTGAAGATCATTTTATGCAATAAATCCATGTATCCTATGGTTGTTCGTCCATCTGGACTTAGGCTTTGTGCCAGGGCCTGAGTTTTGCGTGTACATTCGTTTTACTGGCTTATTTGTGAGCATTTGGTTGTTCCTTGCCGCTCGGGCAGATGTACTCCGACTTTGAAGGAAGTCCCCAGTTAGTCGACTCATAGGACATGCTTGCTGGTAAGGCAGTGGGTCATGCAGCTGTTGATGACACACCAATGATGAACAGAAAACAACAAAACCAACTGATTCGATCTTTGTTTCCCCTTTCAAACCTCTCGATGGTTACCCCAATACCAACTGATTCGATCTTTTTTTTTAATTTTAAACATCTCTATGGTTACCCCAACACCAACTGATTCGATCTTTGTTTGCCCTTTCAAACCTCTCTATGGTTACCCCAACACCAACTGATTCGATCTTTTTTTCAAATTTTAAACCTCTCTTTGGTTACCCCAACACCAACTGATTCGATCCTTGTTTCCCCCTTTCAAACCTCTCTTTGGTTACCATGATGTCCCCCTTCCATTATTCCCATAAACCTGTTATTTGCGAGCCTTGCCCTTCTCGCCTGTTACTTACCTGACTTTCCCTTTGACCCTATGCTGTCATAAGGAAACCCCTTGGGAAATCCCATCATCACAGTTTTCCCTATGTCTTTCTCCCAGATTTTCTGCGGTACGAATTCCTTTTGTTTGGCCTGACTTCACACCCACTATGTAATCGAACCATTTTATTTTGTGTCTGTCAATATAATTCAGACACAGTATTATTCCAACTTTCTGGCTAATGCTGGTATGTGTAACCCTACCTCTTTTTGTGTTGTATGTGACATTACAGAGATGCCGCATTTTACAGATAGTAATTTTTTGTTTCAGCGCCCTAGTCATTGTCAATGTTTGGCCCTGACAGCAAAAAGTAGGGATGAAGATGCTATTATTCCTTTGCTGTTTTGCTGGAAGTGAGGGTGTCTAAGCAGTGGGGCTAGCGGGGTAGGTGGCAGCATTTGTACTCTGTACTCTGGCTTCTATCTCTCTATCGAGCCTGCCATCTTCTGTAAATGTGCTTCCTAGATAAATTTTTTTTACTACCACAGATATTTATCCGAAATGTCAACAAACCTCTTGAAGTTCTTCCACTCGTGCGGAATCTGGGTGATTCTTATGGGCATAACTCTCACGAACAGCCTTCTTTCCAGGATTAGTCCAGCCCTTCTCCGTCTTCCAGCGAGCCCGACTGTCCGCCTCCAAGTTTTTGTTCTCTTGGTCGATGTTGACAGGGCAAAACAGTCCAGACAGAAATTCATGGTTGTAAGCATATCTGAAAGTTGATGTGTTAATTTACATCACATAAAGGTTAAAGGTTGAAGTCGAGAGAACCGACTTCATTGCATTGGGTTTTATCCTATATGGCTCAGTCTCCGCAGACTGGCTTGCTGCTTAAAAGCACGAAATCTGTAGCTCTAGCGATAAAAATTGTACTCATGAGCTGAAAATCAGAGCCGTGAAACAAACCCACGACCTTCGGAGCACAAGGCAAACGGCCTGACCACTTTGCCACAGAACCCTCTTACATCACATTCAACACATAAATGCGGACATATAAACATTCTCACACAAGTCACTCATTATGAGCCTGCATGATTATAAACATCATCATAATCATCATCTTGTGCCATGTCGATAAGCAGAGGCTGTTATGTTTCGCCATCTCACACGATCCATAAAACCATGGATCATGTCAGTGCTCTTGTCTGATATGCAGGGATTTATCTCTCTGCCTTTCCCTTTACTATCTTTCCATGAGTGTTTCCAGTTGTTATCAAGGTCCATTCCTTTACATGAAATGTCTGAAAGACATAAATTCTCTGCTTCTAATGTTTCTAAAAAGTTCATGACTTTCACTGATCTTAAAGAGGTCTGCCTCATTTGTTTTTCCATCATTCCACATGATGGTCTTTATATGAAATTCTTTTTTTCTTCTTTTTTACCGTTCACCAGCTGTAAACTCTGGTGGAAAGTTCTGGTTGTTTGTCCACTTCTGAACTACAGACCTGTCCCAGAACTTGAGTATTGCGTGTGCATCCGTTTGACAGGTCTGACTCATTTGTGTGCAGACTGTTGGTTCCATGCCTATCAGGCAGATGCACTCCGACTTCGAAGGAAGCGCCCAATTAGTCGACTCTGATGACATGCTTTTGGGTAGGCGGTGGGTCTATTTTTTTTTTATCTCTATAAAAGGGCCCCGGAACCAACAAGGGTTAATTAATTCACTGAACTGTGATTATGAACGAAAGAACTTTATATTTAAAGGGTTAAGAATTGGGCGTACATCTCCACCTTACATTCTGTCCTTGTGGACTTACTCTGTGCATACTCCGAAGCTTAACGGAGGGAGGGAATGGGACGTAAACACACAGTACAAAATCAGACAATTCAGCCTGAGCCTTTCTCGACACAACACACTTTAAATAAACGAAATATTCCCAATTAATTCACCGGGAGACTATGTTAAGGTATATTTTCTATTGTCCTCTGAAAGTACTGGAGAGTTTTAGGAAATGCCATTCTGATCACAAGACTTAGTGAAGGGAAAACCCCAACTGCACCTCCACTCGGTAGAGAATGGTAAACACACTGCGGTGTGGCCAATGCAGCTATGGGGACCGAGTATCCGCTGGGATAAGTGGACACCTCTGAGGTGCCCTTTGCTGTCAGGAGCATCATAGAGCAGGGCACTCACTTGCCCTAGCAATCGAAAAGGTTGCTGAAGGCTGAGGACGTAGTCTTAAGCCATGTGGATGTGGAAAACAAGGGGAAACTACCACATTACTATCCCAAGAAACTCATCATCAAAAATGAAACTTAAAGATCTGATGGTGAGGCCCCCAGGCCAGGCAGATCACAAACACGAACTGAGGAAGAGAACGATGGCATAGCAAGTAAGGGTAGTTGTGATGACAGCCTTAAGCCTGACAGTTCTACAACAGAAAACTCTGTCATCACTCTAAAGAAAACTTCAAAGTTAGGAACATGGAATGTTAGAAGTGTGTATCAGAAAAAACTTAGCATCGTTGGCAGAGAACTAGGAAGAAATAAAAAAGATACTAGGAATTTCTGAACATAGATGGGCGGGTCAAGGCCATTTTGTGACTGTTGCAGAGTTTACAATTAAACTGAAAAAAGTGTTGAAAGGGGCTAAGCCAATATGTTTTAATTTAAGTAATTTATTAAATGATTCCAGCATTGAGATTAAAAACAAATTTGAGGCACTCATGACCAGTGCAGGAGTATATAACACCTGATGAGTTGGCTGATGAAGCAAGAAACATCATCATCACAACAGCTCAGAACATGATTCCTAAAAAATGACACAAGAAACAGATTTACATTACAGAAAAAAACTTTCAAGCTGACAGAAGAAAGAAGAAATTTAAAGCAAGTAGCGACAGAAACAAAAAGTCATTCATATAGGAACTACATGAAAGAAATCAGAAGAGCTATCGGAGGAGTTAAAAAAAAAGTTTATTATAAATACCTTTAATAGAATTGAACAACTCCAGATGCAAGGAAGAGACGGAGACACGTTTAAAGAAAGTAAAACATTGTAAGGTGACTTCAGGCCTTCTTTTCATGTAAAAAGGGATAAAAACGGTAACACATTAACGGAAACCAAAGACACATTAGAAAGATGGAAAGAATACTTCAGAGAAATGTATGAGGATCTGACAAGTAATTAAAAAACAACTTGTCAAAGTAATGAAAAAAGAACCAGAGCCTTTATGGGATGAAGAAAGGAAAGTCACCAGGTTGGAATGAAATACCAGCAGAACTAATTAAAGCAGGAGAGTAGGCCATCGTTCGAATCTACCATGCACTGTGCAGGAAGATCTGGAACAGTGGCATTTGGCCTAAAGAAGAATGTTGAATTAAGAATCTACATCACAGCACTTAGGACACTCCCATAAGTGCTCAATCCCCATCTTCAGCAGCAAGTGAAGAGTTCCAATTCCAATTTTACCAGTAACCGTCTGATTGTATATACATCTCATCCTTCCCCTGAGTGTTTAGCGTCAGCCAGATCCTCTGGTAACTCATTCATTAAGGGATGTAAAAAATATGTAAGTACTCAAGGGAAATAACTCTAGTGATTGTTAACTTCTAGTGATTGTGACGTTTAATTATCAGAAATACGTAGAAATCTTGTTGCAAATATGACAGTTAACCTAGATATTGCCACCAGAATGACATATGAAAATTTCGCCACTCTAGTAGTCACCGTGTGGGAGAAGTTCTTGTGACAGAGAAATATACAGACAGGAGTTTTTTAATTTCACTGTACAGATAAAGCAGTGGCCCAAACCCAGAAATCTGTCTTCAAGAGCCTGACCTGGCAGTGGGATCCTGCTCTTTCAGGTACTGTCTCAGCTGCTCCTTGACCAGCTCTGTGCTGTTCAAATACTGTATGCTGTAGTTGTAAGCCGGGTCTATATCCAGGGAGAAGTAGGTCTGTTTGTGCTGCTCTCTTTCCAAGCTTCTTGCCGCACTCTTCATATACACATCATTCTGAAATCATACATGGAAACATAATTCTCTGGATAATCTACACTCTCTTAAATTGGTCATCACATTGGAAGCTGCTGCGGAAGGTAATTTACACAGGACAATCCCTCTGTGGGTTTTGTGGTTCCAGTTTGGAAAACAAAGAACAGATTCACTGCCCTTCTCCAACAATTATGTCATAGGAGGTGACTGATTAAGGGTGTATCCTTCAAAGTCAGAGAATATCTGCCTGAGAGGCAAGGAACCAACAGTCTGCATACTAATAAGCAAGATCTGTAAAAGGGATGTGCATGCAAAATCAAGATCAAAGTCCAGAAGTGGACAAACAACCATAACTTTCCGAAGGAGATTTCAGCCGGTGAATGCAAAGAGGAAGAAGAATCTAGATCAGTGGTTCTCAACCTTCCTAATGCCACAACCCTTTAATATAGTTCCTCATTTGTGGTAACCCCAAACCATAAAATTATTTTCGTTGCTACTTCATAACTTCAGTGAATATGTTTTTCAATGGTCTTAGATGATCTCTGTGAAAGGGTCTTTCGACCACCAAAGGGGTCATAACCCACAGGTTGAGAATCGCCGATCCAGATGGTATACATTTTTCCCCCCTAATCTTTTCACAGTGAGATAATGAAACTAGCAAAATAAAATGGTAGGTCTCTTCTCTTCTTCGCGTTCACCGCATGTAAACTCTGGCGGAAAGTTCTGGTCGTTCATCCACTTCTGGACTGCAGTCCTCTTCCAGAACCTGAGTGTTGTGTCTGCATTCGTTTTACAGATCTGACTCATCTGTAGGCAGACTTCTAGTTCATTGCCTCTCAAGTAGATGCACTCAGAGTCTGAAGGAAGCTCCCAGTTAGTAGACTCTTACGACATGCTTTGGGGTAGGCAGTGGGTCTATTCTTGTTTTCCCTATAACAGGGCCCTGGAACCCACACTGGGAAAATGGTAGGTCTCATATGCATGACAGAATTATAATGGACACTGTCAATCATATTCAGTAGGTTGTAGGGTCATCCCCCACCCCCAAGATAGACAGCCATGACCTTTGCCCTATGCACCGCCCTAGGCTCAAGAGGAAAGACTAACTAACTAACTAAAACAAGAGAAAGGAGAAAGTATAAGATTTTGAATACTATCACTAGAGCGCAGTTGCTTAACCAACCACTCTCGTGGTTGTGCCACCAAGAACCCTACAAGTCAGTTCCAAGTATATATGAATGAAAGTGAATCCATAATTTTGAATAAGCATGTATTTCAGGACCACTGCAGCCACAGCAGCAATGTAATTTTTACAGAGGTCACTAATAGATTTTGTTTAAAATGCAGCTATCAACATTTGTAACTTTTATTTTTCTTTGAAATATATAAAGATTTATGAAAAGAGTAATCAATAAGCAAGAACACTGTGAAGCATTAGATGGAATACATCACCCTTAAAAAAAAAAACACCCCACAAAAAACCTGTATTGGGTGATTCATACCATGACCTCTATTACTGAGGTTTACAAGAAACTCTGACATTCAACTTGGCTTTAGAAAGCCATTTGGCACAAACGCCTCCCACCGTCTGCTATAGTTAGTTATTATATTCATATCCCGACCTCCTAAATGTTTACACAGTGAGAAGGAGAAAAAAGCCACTAGTATTAACTGTGCATCTTGTAAAGAGATCATTCTAGCCAATTGAAGGTGTTGACTTTTTTCATCTTCTCGGGGTGAAAGAATTAACCTATCCGTAATAATTATTTTTCTTGTATTCCTTTCCAGATTTCTCCCCTTCACGTAACATGGTCCATGGCATCCTGTTTCCATTTTTTCCCACAATACCTCCGTCTTTGTGATCTAGTCTTGCCACTCCATGTAGAGTATTCTTTTTAGGCATCACAGGTGAAAGCTATTTAGCCGTTTCTCCTGGTGCGAGTAAATCAACCATGTTTCCCTTCCCTAAAGATGAGTGCTGAGAAAACACTCTTTTTAAGGCTAATATTGTGTGTTTTCATTCATTCAAACAACATTAGCCTCAATGAACACAACAATACCAACAATTTTAGCCTCAATGAACACAATACCAACAATATTAGCCTCACTGAACACAACAATACCAACAATATTAGCCTCACTGAACACAACAAGACTAACAATATTAGCCTCACTGAACACAACAATACCAACAATATTAGCCTCACTGAACACAACAATACCAACAATATTAGCCTCACTGAACACAACAAGACTAACAATATTAGCCTCACTGAACACAACAAGACTAACAATATTAGCTTCACTGAAAACAACAATACCAACAATATTAGCCTCACTGAACACAACAAGACTAACAATATTAGCTTCACTGAAAACAACAATACCAACAATATTAGCCTCACTGAACAAAACAATACCAACACTATTAGCTTCACTGAACACAACAAGACTAACAATATTAGCCTCAACGAACACAACAATACCAACACTATTAGCCTCACTGAACACAACAATACTAACAATATTAGCCTCAATGAACACAATAATACTAACAATATTAGCCTCACTGAACACAACAATACCAACAATATTAGCTTCAATGAACACAACAATACTAACAATATTAGCCTCACTGAACACAACAAGACTAACAATATTAGCCTCACTGAAAACAACAATACCAACAATATTAGCCTCACTGAACAAAACAATACCAACAATATTAGCCTCACTGAACACAACAAGACTAACAATATTAGCCTCACTGAACACAACAAGACTAACAATATTAGCCTCACTGAAAACAACAATACCAACAATATTAGCCTCACTGAACAAAACAATACCAACAATATTAGCCTCACTGAAAATAACAATACCAACAATATTAGCCTCAACGAACACAACAATACCAACAATATTAGCCTCACTGAAAATAACAATACCAACAATATTAGCCTCAACGAACACAACAATACCAACACTATTAGCCTCACTGAAAACAACAATACCAACAATATTAGTCTCAATGAACACATCAATACCAACAATATTAGCTTCAATAAACACAACAATGCCAACAATATTAGCCTCAATGAACACAACAATACCAACAATATTAGCCTCAATGAACACAACAATACTAACAATATTAACCCTAATTAACACAACAATACTAACAATATTAACCTTAATTAACACAACAATATTAACAATATTAACCTTAATTAACACAACAATACTAACAATATTAACCTTAATTAACACAACAATATTAACAATATTAACAATATTAACCTTAATTAACACAACAATACTAACAATATTAGCCTCAATGAAGTTTTTGGGCTTTTGGTCTTTGCTAGCGTCCTGCTCCCAGGGTGGTGTATGGCTGTCAACAGGCATGTCCTGCCGGCCCACTTCAAGCTGACTTAACTCCGGCTCTGGTAGATCCTGCTCAACGTTCTCCTCAGAAACAGAATACTTGAGTTCTGAGAAGAAGAAGAAAGTATTCACGGTAATGTAAATATATGGAGGTAATGGAAAGCAAGGTGATAGAACATAAGATGGGTAAGGGGGCTGCATGGTCTTGAGGCATGGCTCTGCCTAGAGTGTTGGAGGTCTGGGGTTCAGACCCCTGTGAAAACTAGGATTTTAGTGTGTGTAGACTACTAGTGATTTCCCCTGGTCTCTGGGTAGTAAGATCGAACAGCCGTGTGTATTGTTGCACACGTTAATAAAAAAAAACTCTTGGCAACTGGAAATAGAAAAGAGTAGCCTAACGGCGCTGCCCAGACAAAATTTGGAGTTCAAAATCTACCCAATGTATTTTCAGGATCCTTGTCAGTGAAATGGATATCATGCAATGGGCTCAGATTCTTTGGACTCAGGCTTGAGTCAAAAGTGGAACGGCGTACTTACGGGTTATTACCCTTGTGCCATGATATTGATCCGTCGTCTAAACCAAAGGTGGGTAAAAAACATGTTAGGGAACACATGACAATTAAATACAGTGTAAGAATAATAGAAAAACAAAACATTAGCTAAAAATAATTATAATGATTTTGGATTCATGTGAAAACAAACAATGGCTAAAAAATAAATGTAATGATTTTGGATTCATGGGGAAACAAACAATGGCTAAAAAATAAATGTAATGATTTTGGATTCATGGGAAAACAAACAATGGCTAAAAAATAAATGTAATGATTTTGGATTCAAGGGAAAACAAACAATGGCTAAAAAAAAATGTAATGATTTTGGATTCATGGGAAAACAAACAATGGTTAAAAAATAAATGTAATGATTTTGGATTCATGGGAAAACAAACAATGGCTAAAAAATAAAGTGTAATGATTTTTGGATTCATGGAAAACAAACAATGGCTAAAAAATAAATGTAATGATTTTGGATTCATGGGAAAACAAACAATGGCTAAAAAATAAATGTAATTATTTTGGATTCATGGGAAAACAAACAATGGCTAAAAAAATAAATGTAATGATTTTGGATTCATGGGAAAACAAAAAATGGCTAAAAAATAAATGTAATGATTTTGGATTCATGGGAAAACAAATAATGGCTAAAAAATAAATGTAATTATTTTGGATTCATGGGAAAACAAACAATGGCTAAAAAATAAATGTAATGATTTTGGATTCATGGGAAAACAAACAATGGCTAAAAAATAAATGTAATGATTATAGATTCATGGGAAAACAAAAAATGACTAAACAATGAATGTAATGATTTTAGATTCATGGGAAAACAAACAATGGCTAAACAATGAATGTAATGATTTTGGATTCATGGGAAAACAAAAAATGACTAAACAATGAATGTAATGATTTTAGATTCATGGGAAAACAAACAATTGCTAAAGAATGAATGTAATGATTTTAGATTCATAGGAAAACAAACAATGGCTAAACAATGAATGTAATGATTTTAGATTCATGGGAAAACAAACAATGCCTAAACAATGAATGCAATGATTTTAGATTCATGGGAAAACAAACAATGGCTAAACAATGAATGAAATGATTTGGAATATGCTGGTGATCTTTGTCTGTGTACTAAACTATGATAACACAAGATAAATAAACACAAGATGTATGGAAAACAAACATTATAAACACCCACACATACACACTAAAGATGTATTCTGAATATGTAGGCCTTAACGTATAAAAAAAAAATGACAATTTCATCAGAAGAGCACATCTGTTGGTATAAATCAAGAAAGCAATCTCAAGATATTAATCTTTGCAGTGTGGGTTCTGGGGCTCCACGGGGATTGGGGGGGGGGGGGGGGGGGGCTAGAACCACCATCCCCAGCAAGCATGTCATAAAAAGTGACTAATTTAAGATTTGCTGAAATCATGTTTTGGGAGGGAAAATGCACTGGTATAACAGCCCAGCTGTAAACCACAACATAATGCACCAACCACCTTTCTTAAGGCGTCTACAAAAAAAAAAGGAGAAGATACTGATCTTGAAAACATATCTTTACCATATGTTTTCTTTCTGTAAGTTTTTGTGTTGCTCGTTAAATGCCAGTTTATGAATCTGTTGAATCACTCACCTGCAGCATCTTTCTCTGTATAAGGTACCCCAAACTCTCGGCTCATTACCACAACCATCTCTGCTGTAGGAAATAGGTCATACTTGACAACATTCCTCATTCTGTCCATCTGAGTGATCTGTGGGGGACCAGTGAGTCATGATTATAATCTGTTCTTATCTGTGTGGGGAACAGTGATTCATTATTATAATCTGTTCTTATCTGTGTGGGGAACAGTGATTCATTATTATAATCTGTTCTTATCTGTGTGGGACCTTGAGTCATGATTACAATCTATTCTAATCTATTGTGCACATCAATGAGTCATGATTACAATCTGTTCTAATCGCTGTGCGGGCCAGTGAGTCATGATTATAATCTGTTCTTATCTGTGTGAGGGACCACTGAGTCATGATTATAATCTGTTCTTATCTGTATGGGGGACCAGTGAGTCATGATTATAATCTGTTCTTATCTGTGTGAGGGACCACTGAGTCATGATTATAATCTGTTATCTGTATGGGGGACCAGTGAGTCATGATTATAATCTATTCTTATCTGTGTGGGGACCAGTGAGTCATGATTATAATATATTCTAATCTGTGTAGGGACCAGTGATTCATGATTATAATCTTTTCTTATTTTTGTGGGGACCAGTGATTCTTGATTATAATTTGTCCTTATTTTTGTGAGGAACAGTAAGTCATGATTATAATCTGTTCTAATCGCTGTGCGGGCCAGTGAGTCATGATTATAATCTGTTCTTATCTGTGTGAGGGACCACTGAGTCATGATTATAATCTGTTCTTATCTGTGTGAGGGACCACTGAGTCATGATTATAATCTGTTCTTATCTGTATGGGGGACCAGTGAGTCATGATTATAATCTATTCTTATCTGTGTGGGGACCAGTGAGTCATGATTATAATATATTCTAATCTGTGTAGGGACCAGTGATTCATGATTATAATCTTTTCTTATTTTTTTGGGGACCAGTGATTCTTGATTATAATTTGTCCTTATTTTTGTGAGGAACAGTAAGTCATGATTATAATCTGTTCTAATCTGTGTGGGGACCAGTGAGTCATGATTATAATCTGTTCTAATCTGTGTGGGGACCAGTTGGTCATGATTATAATCTGTTCTTATCTGTGTGGGACCAGTGAGTTATGATTATAATCTGTTCTTATTTCTGTGGGGACCAGTGAGTCATGATTATAATCTGTTCTAATCTGTGTTGGGACCAGTGAGTCATGATTATAATCTGTTCTTATTTCTGTGGGGACCAGTGAGTCATGATTATAATCTGTTCTAATCTGTGTTGGGACCAGTGAGTCATGATTATAATCTGTTCTTATTTCTGTGGGGACCAGCAAGTCATGATTATAATCTGTCCTTATTTATGTGGGGACCAGTTAGTCATGATTATAATATGTTCTAATCTGTGTTGGGACCAGTGAGTCATGAATATAATTTGTTCTAATCTGTGTTGGGACCAGTGAGTCATGATTATAATCTGTTCTTAACTGTGTGGGACAATGGTTATTAATTGTTGTATAATATTAGTGATTAGTGTCAGCCTAACAACAATATCTATCATTTCTTTTATATTTGTGTGGTCTGTGTGGGACACACACACACACACAAAAAAGGGCTATGGCTATCATTTTTTTTAAATATTTCCATCATTTATATTGGGTTTCAGGGAGCCATTGTTGAAAAAAGAACTGACCCACTGCTCCATAAAAAGCATGTCGTAAAAGTCAACTAATTAGGTAGACCCACACGCGAAGGTCTGTTCTGCCTACCTGGTGCAGTTTGGTCAGAGCATCATAACAAGGCTTGAACACCATGTCCCTGACATAGAGGAGTGGCTGCTTGACGATGACTGACAAAGGTTCATGAAGCTTTACCCGGCACAGGTCCACATCCAGGGAGCCGTACAGTCTCTTGCTGAAGCAGAGGTCCGAGTTATACAGCACACGAACATCTAAGGACAGTATGAAAATCTCTGTATACACTTGCAAAGAAACACATTTAAACAATCATCATCATCAGGTGCCTTGCCGACTGGCGTGGGCGGTCATGCCTCTCCATAATCTGCGATCTCCAGCATGTATCAGTTCGTGTGCTGACATACTTTCATGCCATGCAACAAGACTGTCAAGCATCTTCTCCCGTTGTCTTCCTCTATCCCTCCTTCCACATATCTTTCCAGTGGTCACAACATGTTCTATTTTCCCTCTTCTCATAACATGGCTGAAAAATGATGACTGTCTCCTTCTGATGTCTGTGATAAGTTTTCTTCGGGCTCCCGCCTCTTTCAAAACCTCCTGGTAGCTCTTTTTGGCTGTCCAAGGTATTCTAAGCATTCTTCTGTAAAACCAAATCTCTGAGGCCTCTAGAAATTGTTTGGCCTGCCTACCGATTGTCCTGGATTCACAGCCATATGTTAAAACTGGATGTATGTAGCAAGCAAGAATTCTTTTTCTAACTCTCAATGACAAGGATATATTGCACAAGATGTTTTTCATTCTATAAAATGCAGTTTTAAACAATACTGATCATAAATGTTGACTGTTAGATAAATACTGTTCCCACTGTTTGTTTCTAGGCCTCACTGGGGGGAGTGGGCATGGGGGTGAAGAGAGGGACAGACCTAATGCCCCCTTAACAAGCATGTAATGAACGTTGACTTATTATAGATCCAAGAAGCCTTATTATAGATCCAAGAAGCCTTATTATAGATCCAAGAAGCCTTATTATAGATCCAAGAAGCCTTATTATAGATCCAAGAAGCACTTATATTGCAATCTTGCTATAAACCATACACAATGTGCCAACCATCCTCCTAAGGGCAAGAGCAGCTGAAGAAGAAGAAGAAGAAGAAGAAGAAGAAGAAGAAGAAAGAAAGAAAGAAAGAAAGAAAGAAAGAAAGAAAGAAAGAAAGAAAGAAAGAAAGAAAGAAAGAAAGAAAAGAAGAAAGAAAGAAAGAAAGAAAAGAAAGAAAGAAAGAAAAGAAAGAAAGAAAAGAAAGAAAGAAAGAAAAAGAAAGAAAGAAAGAAAGAAAGAAAGAAAGAAAGAAAGAAAGAAAGAAAGAAAGAAAGAAAGAAAGAAAGAAAGAAAGAAAGAAAGAAAGAAAGAAAGAAAGAAAGAAAGAAAAAAAAGAAAGAAAGAAAGAAAAAGAAAGAAAGAAAGAAAGAAAGAAAGAAAGAAAGAAAGAAAGAAAGAAAGAAAGAAAGAAAGAAAGAAAGAAAGAAAGAAAGAAAGAAAGAAAGAAAGAAAGAAAGAAAGAAAGAAAGAAAGAAAGAAGCAGAAAAAGAAGAAGAAGGAGCAGGAAGAGAAAGAGAGAGGAGAAAGAAGAAGAAGTACTATAACATCAGGACAATCATGCTGTCAGTAAGTATATTAACTATGAAGGGTTGGAGTCTGAACAAAGAAAATGTATTGTTCACCAGACTGTTTGGGCTGCGGTAATGTCTCCCAAAGCACATCAATAGCCTGATCTGCCAGACCCTCTAGAACAAACATGTGCTTCTCTCCATCCAGGACATGGAAGCCTGTGACAACATTCAGGTCAAGGCTGCACTGCTGCACTCTGAGGACAGATAAATCAGTCAAGTAAAGGACCCTGTTCCACACCTTTCAGGTGTTTTTGGTATACTGGGCTAGACCTATATTTTAGACCAAAGGCACAAGATGGATGATGTGGTCAGCATCACGCCGGACACCTTTACTTCCCAGGATTGCAACCATTACCCACTCAAGGCTGGGTTGACCTGGGAGTCAAGGTCATTTTTGAAAAAGTCTGACCTACAACCTTCCGATCTGCAGGCGAGCGTCTAGGCACTACGCCACAGCGACTCCCTCTAAGGAAAGATGCACCAGAAAAATGTAAACCACATACAGTATTATAATATCATCAGTATTCTACTGGTGGGTCCTGGAGTCCCATTTGGGGGGGGGGGGGGCAGAACCGACCCCCCCCCCCAAACCTTTTCCAAGCATGCCATAAAAGGCAACTACTTAGGGGTATGTCTTTCAAAGTCAGAAGGCATCTGTTTAATAGGCGAGGAACCAACAGTCTGCATAAAAATAAGCCAGACATGTAAAATAGATGTGCATGCAAAACACAAGTTCTGGAAAAAGACTAAGGAACTAGGAAATCTATGGTGGTCAAAAGATATTAAAACTTGTACTAAACTTGATACTTTTAGTTTTGTCAAATCAGTAATGCTGTATGGGGGGAACAACAACGAGAACAACTAAAACAGCTACTAATAAACAACAAACATTCATTAACTGGTGCCTGCGTAGACTAGAGGGAATCAAATGGTATGATAGAATCACTGATGTAGAGCTTTGGGAAAGATCTAAACAAGTTCCAGTGAATCAAGAGGTCAGGAACCTGGTGTTGGATAGGACACATGTTAAGAAAACCTGAGAACAATACAACTAGAATGTCTTTGCATTGGAAGCCACAGGGGCATAGAAATAAAGGAAGACCAAAAAACACATGGAGAAGGGAGCTAAAGAGTGAAGTTAAAAGGATGGAGAGGACATGAGGGTGAGCTGCAGGCAACAGCAAAGAATAGGCTGACTTAGCAAGAGTTGGTTGAGGACTTATGCTCAATTGGGGGATAGAGGGTGGATGATGATGACTAATGTCCAGGAAAGTAAAGGTAGGCAGTGTGATGTTGACCACATCACCCACCGAATCCTGATTGGTCTATCAAACATAAACATCATATACCCAAGGTGTCCCTAGATTTAAAAGAAGTCCATTATTTTGATTACAGACAAATTCAATCAGAAATTAAAATGTCTTTCAAAACAAAGTTTTCCCATTGTAAATGTAAATAATGCAGACACAAAAAATACATTGCACAGTTTTTTGCCTAGAATACTTCACGTGATCAAGTGGAAGTTACCATGGTAACCAATTCTAATGGTACCGGTTACTGTCTGATTGCATATCCGTCTCATAACAACTTGACAATGTGGTTGATACATTTCAGCAAGAAAAGGATTCATTTTATGCTTCATTATATGTTGATTTTACTCTGTAGATACAGCAAAATATGTCTGGCAATAAATTGTGCAATGTATTGCTTGTGTCCCCATTATTCAAAAGTCTTTGTTTACCTTGTTTTATTACCATATACAGAGACACACACAGAGACACACACAAAAACCTAGAGACATAAAGACAGATTAACAAACTGGCAACACTTACATGGAAAGTTTGTACATGGCCAGAGCAGTATTAATAGCATGCTGGGACATGGTGTCGAGTCCCAGAGCCCTGGCATTGAAGCTCATGACAAGGGTTCGGATGTTATGTAACAGCTCCACATTTTGGTAGTCAAATATGAAGATGATTCGATTAAACGGACACTGAAAATATAAGCAGCATCAAATTGAAACCTGTTTGTGCTGCACAGCATGTTGGAATATGATCATGTAATAGTTATATGGTAAGTACTGACATATGAATAAAAGATTAGTGATTAGAAAGGATTGTTATCACAGCACTTCGGACAGAACCATAGGTGCTCCGATCTCCTCCTCAAAAGTTCCACAAGTGTAAAACGAATGACGCCTATTCTGTGTTGGCTAATGAAATGTTTTGTCCCCTTAGTGAAATGTTCATTTCTTGCAGCTCCAGGCTGCATCCTCACGTCCATCAGTCTAAACAGGGATATGAATGAAAGAGCATGTGCTTATCATCCTGTGATGCATAATCTATTTCTGACCGTTGATCACAAATTTGTCCAAAGATGCTAAAAGAGTGGTGACTCATTTTCTTTCACTTGAAGGATTTTGACCAGTGGGCATCATCGAAGAATGCAGGCAAAATATGTTAACAAATGTGTGTCGAAGACAATAGTGACAGGCGGGACACAAATGTTTAGGAAAGGGTGCGAGTTCATAACAGATCTACCATGGCCAGAATATTGTTGCAACAGAGAAAAAAAACATTGCCAAAACTGATGCAGAAATACAGATAAACCGTTGTCGAAGCATAAGTTCATTAATGAAAGAATTTGATGGGTCAACTGGGACAGTTCAGAAGAATGTCTGTTGAGAAACTACAATATCTGAAAGTGTGTTCACAGCAGTTAACATGGATGTTGACCAACCATAAAAAGAAAGTAAGCACAATCCTTCTATATGGACGACATCCACCAGCTACCTAAGCAATGGGATGTTTGCCTGAATGCCAAGGATGACATTTATGACCAGCCTATTGTGCATAATTCCTTCAAAATGAATGCATTGTATAATTCTGCCCCACCTGTTGATATTTCTTTCATGCTTTTGTAATGAAGCCATTAGAATGGGTTTCAAATGAATGATCTTTATACTAGGATGTTTTGTTAAACTTCTGTTAAATGCAGGTGTGCAAGGAAATTAACAAGCTGACAGGTTTGCAGGTAAGGTTACTGTGAAGGGTGAACAAGCCATGGTCCAGGCAGAATGCTCTATGAGAAGTAAGATGTTTGTGAGAACCAAGAAACTTGGAATCTGCAACCATGACCAGACTGTGAGAATAGCAAGCTAAAAGAGGTGTCGCCAGACAAGATCACTGCTAAACTGCCAATTACTGCCTTTATTATACCACTTTTTGGGGTGTAGGAAGGTTTTTTTTTAGCGTGAGGATTTAGGGTCGCAGGCTGGTGCTATCACCACGTCTGTGCAGGTGAGGATTTAATCTCCTCCCCCCGCCCCAGGCAGAAAAAATCCCCAGCCTTACTGAGGATTTGAACCCGGATCTCCTGCTTGAGAGCCCAGCGTTTTAACTGTCCGGCCAGCCGCTCCTCATACACAAGAACACTAAGGAAACAAAAGAAAAATAAGAAACCAGCATAGAACAGGCATCGTCAGCTCCACCACACACACTGCAGAATTTACAGAGGAGGAGATTCAAGTACTTATGGAGTGAATGGCTCAATGTGCATTGAGTGATAATCTGTTGACTAACTAAAATTCCCAAAACTGGCAAGGATATAAAAATGATGAAGATATTTTTTCATTCAAAGAGATAATGGTTTTGAAGAACCTGACGATGAGATCAGACAGTGACGGTGATGATGAAGAAATCATATGGTTGTTTGATTGCTGACATAAATTTACATCACAGCAACTCTCTGGATGCTGAAAAAAGTGTCACGCATCTATCAGGCCTTCTTACAAATCAATTGTTTAGTTAAAAGCAGTTCCAACCTCATCCCATCCCATAGTGGCCCCATTCCTGTGCCCAAAAAAACCACACAGAATGCCCATCATTGCCTCTTGGGGAAAAAACAGAAACATACTGCAGTCTCAGCAAAGACAATAGCATACACACACACTAAATGCATAAGGTAGCCATGGCAAGTGTGCCAACACAGTCTGCCACTAGAATTGCAGACTGCTGTTGATGAAAGCAGCAGTTACTACAATTCAGAAGTTGCACATGCAATATTCCCCAAGGCACCACCAGTTCTGGGTCAAAAGGACATTCACCATTTTCTCTGCAGTTTAAATCACAAACTACCAAATAACATCTGCAGCCATGTAATTCACACCATAAACTCAATTCAGTAGCTGAGTGATGGAACGATATACTTTCAGTCCACACACGAGGAAATATGCAACAACTAACCATGGCCAGAAGCAATAACCTGCTAAGACTAAATAAAACAGTCTTTCCTGCCATACTGGACAGGAAGTGTTACAAATGACAGAAAGTAAACCAACAAACAAGTAAATAATTTTCAAGGGGTAAATAATTGGTCAGGCAGGCCCATCTTACATTCTGCCCTTTTGACCTCATTCCTTTCAAACCTTCTTCTATTCACACATCAATAAACAGATAATAATTGCAGTATTAATAATGATAATAACATCAGCAGTAATAGCAAACTTCCTTAGTTGAGTTGAGTGAGTCAAGAATTGACATCACAGCACTCGGGACATTACCATGCATGCTTCATCCTCATCTTCCTCAGCCAGCGCAGAGTTCCAATATTGATGGTACCGGTAAACTTCCTTAACAAAGTCTAAGTCTTAATATAGTTGCTGGGATTTGTTCTAATTATGCCTAGATTTCTAAACAAGAAAGAGAAATGGTAAACAGAAAAGAGAGTGGTATGGATCTAATTATCGATCACCATCAAAGACCTGCTGGTCTAAGGTGTTAATCTATGGCTGCGTTGCAAGCCGGTGACAGATAAATCTGCTAAAGAACACACCAACCTGAATGCCTGTGGAACACACACACACACACAATCTTTAATATGAAAGAGTACAAACTCATACAGTTGGTCTCAGGAGCAGTAGGGCTCCTTATTTGAAACCAGGCCGCTCTTATTTTACAATCGCTACACATTTCATTAAATAAGCTCTGAGCTCACACCTACCTTTCTCCCACACACAATACTGTCTAGAGCCGCACACTACCACACACTCCACATCAATCTATCTGTTCTAAACAGATCTACAGTGGGACAATTCCTATCTACACCCTAACGTACATAACACACACACAGTCGGACAATGGACTGTATGAATTACAGCTAAACACTAATACATGACACATTTCTACAATGTGTCAATGAAATACTACATTCTACAGTCTGGTCTAACGACGTTCATGTCACACAGATGCCCAGCCGAATCACCCGATCTGCTCTCGCGCACACCACACACACCAGCTTGACACACAGTGCTGACTAGCTGTACCCCACACATGTCACGAGGCGCTGGGTCCCACTAAGCCACAGTTCACACACACCACGACACACATTCCACACACACACACCACACACACACACACCCACACACACTTGTCTGCACTGGCCCACAGCTCAGTTATGGGTTGCTTCATACAGACACACACACACATTTATCATCATAACTTTTACTGCCCCATAGCCACACACGACCTCTGACAATCATCATCATCACACACACTTTGCCAGCTGGTGTAGGCATTCATGCATCTCCACATATCTCAGTCTTAGGTGTTCTGGACAAATTCAAATTACACATATTCCTGCATGCCACTGTCTTAAGCTATCCACCATCATTTCTTTTGGTCTGCCTCTGCACACTTCTACCAGTGATCTTTCAAGTCAATCTAGTACATAGTAGACACATATCAGAACTGACATGTATACAGATATTTTATAGAGACACACAATCACATCAAGATTTACACCTCTACACACACAATACACACACAATGTAGTCTTTAGAAAGGAGGCTGGTTGGTGTGTTCAATGGATGACACAGCTGAATCTTCACCACACAGCATGGCATTCTCCTGGATGTACACACCACAACTCACACACACACACACACACACACACACACACACACACACACACACACACAAGCACACACACACAACACAAACAACACACTTCCACACACACAACACACACACAGTGACACACACACACACAACACACAACAACACACACACACCACACACACACACACAATTTTTAATATGAAAGAGTACAAACTCATACAGTTGGTCTCAGGAGCAGTAGGGCTTCTTATCTGAAACCAGGCCGCTCTTATTTTACAATCGCTACACATTTCATTAAATAAGCTCTGAGCTCACACCTACCTTTCTCCCGTACAATACTGTCTAGAGCCGCTGTCTACCAATGCTCTCAACAATCTATCTGTTCTAAAAGATCTAAGTGGGACAATTCCTATCTACATACACCGTAACGTAATAACACACTCAGTCGGACAACGGACTGTATGAATTACAGCTAAAATCTAATACATGACACATTTCTACAATGTGTCATTGAAATACTACATTCTAACAGTCTGGTCTAACGACGTTCATGTCACACAGATGCCCAGCCGAATCTCCCGATCTGCTCTCGCGCAGTTGTTTTGTACAGCTTGAGGTTCAGTGCTGACTAGCTGTACCCCATGATGTCCGAGGCGCTGGGTCCCACTAAGCCTAGTTCACATACCACGAACCATTCCGTGTTTCTGCTTGTCTGCACTGGCCCTGAGCTCAGTTATGGGTTGCTTCATACAGACCTGTTGATTTATCATCATAATCTTTTACTGCCCCATAGCCGGGACGACCTCTGAAAATCAACATCATCAAGTGCTTTGCCAGCTGGTGTAGGCATTCATGCATCTCCACATATCTCAGTCTTTGGTGTTCTGGATAAATTCAAATTATGATATTCCTGCATGCCACTGTCTTAAGCTATCCACCAAAATTTCTTTTGGTCTGCCTCTGCCTCTTCTACCAGTGATCTTTCAAGTCAATCTAGTCTATAGTAGATGATATCAGAACTGAATGTATACAGATATTTTATAGAGACTAATCAATCAAGATTTACCTCTATGGAATATGCAATGTAGTCTTTAGAAAGGAGACTGGTTGGTGTGTTCAATGGATGAGCTAGCTGAATCTTAACCTTCAGCATGGCATTCTCCTGGATGTAGTGGCCAGAACTCAGTGGCTGGTCAACTGGGAATGTGCATATAAACAAGCCATCAAGTCAAAGAACATACTTCCCGCACGTGCCTGAGTGACAAGGACCAATCAACAACACAAATAAGCCAATAGAATGGATGTAAATGCAAAACTCAGGCCCTGGCACAAAACTAAAGTCCAAACTGACAAACAACCAGGACTTTCCACAGGAGCTTGCAGCTGGTGAACAAAGAAGAAGAAGCAGAAAAAGAACATACAAGTTAATATCAACTTACATTTGTTTACATGTGAAAGTATCATACTAAGAAAATAACAAGAGGCAAGAGGGTAAAGATTCGACCAGGACAAGCCCACATTAACTTCACCTTCTTAACAACCAGCAAATGTCTACATACTGATGGCACCAACTATCATCTGGTTCAATACTCGTATTTCTCTTATTTATTCACTCCTTTTTAATTCATCCCATTTTATGTTCAACATTTCCCTCAGATATTTTTTAAAAATGTATTTAACTTTCATTCCACATCTCCAAATTTCACTGGCATATGTTAAAATTGAAATAACATTAGAATTGAAAATACACAGCTTGATTTTAAAACTGTACAATTTAGAGTTCCAGATTTTGTTCAGGCTTTTAAAAGTTGTGTTATAACTTCTTTCTTTGAATTTCCTTCACTATAAAAATTACTACCTAAATAAGTAAACTGATCTGTTACTTTAACTTCTGTTGTCTCTAGTGTTACATCCGCTTGATCTGTTCTTCGTGTCTTCAATACATTTTTCTTTTTATGTCTATCCACAACCTTCTGTCTTGAGTACTTTCAATCAATTCTGACACACATGATCTTCCATACCCTGTGACATTGAAAGGCATGTCTATTTACAAACATCTGTCTTGTGTACTTTCACACACATGATCTTCTATACCCTGTGACATTGAAAGGCATGTCTATTTACAAGCATCTGTCTTGTGTACTTTCACACACATGATCTTCTATACCTTGTGACATTGAAAGGCATGTCTATTTACAAACATCTGTCTTGTGTACTTTCACACACATGATCTTCTATACCTTGTGACATTGAAAGGCATGTCTATTTACAAGCATCTGTCTTGTGTACTTTCACACACATGATCTTCTATACCTTGTGACATTAAAAGGCATGTCTATTTACAAGCATCTGTCTTGTGTACTTTCACACACATGATCTTCTATACCCTGTGACATTAAAAGGCATGTCTATTTACAAACATCTGTCTTGTGTACTTTCACACACATGATCTTCTATACCTTGTGACATTGAAAGGCATGTCTATTTACAAGCATCTGTCTTGTGTACTTTCACACACATGATCTTCTATACCTTGTGACATTGAAAGGCATGTCTATTTACAAGCATCTGTCTTGTGTACTTTCACACACATGATCTTCTATACCTTGTGACATTAAAAGGCATGTCTATTTACAAGCATCTGTCTTGTGTACTTTCACACACATGATCTTCTATACCCTGTGACATTGAAAGGCATGTCTATTTACAAACATCTGTCTTGTGTACTTTCACACACATGATCTTCTATACCTTGTGACATTGAAAGGCATGTCTATTTACAAGCATCTGTCTTGTGTACTTTCACACACATGATCTTCTATACCTTGTGACATTGAAAGGCATGTCTATTTACAAGCATCTGTCTTGTGTACTTTCACACACATGATCTTATATATCTTGTGACATTGAAAGGCATGTCTATTTACAAGCATCTGTCTTGTGTACTTTCAGTCAATTATGACACAGATAATCTTCCCTGCCATGATGTTAAACTATCCAGTATTTTCTCTCTAGGTCTCCCTCTGCCACTCTTCCCCTCCAACTTTCCCACTATCACGATATACTCTGGTTTCAAATTCTCATAACATGACCAAAGTATATAGTTTCTCTCCTTCTGATGCAATCAAGTTTGTCTCCTTCTGATGCAGTCAGTCAGTTCTCTTCATGAGTCAGTTTCTTTCAAGACATCTTCATTACTCTTTTTATCCAGATTGTCTCATCATTCATCTATAAAACATCTCCGCTGCTGCCACATAATTTTTCACTAATCAACCAAACTGTCCAAGGTTCACTTCTGTATATCAGGATGGGATTCACACAGCTCATAAGAATTCTCTCTCTTGTCTTATCTGACAAAGAAAAATTGCACTATTCATTATAATTACTGATCTCCAGCTAATCAAGTCTAAAGCTTGTACCCAATACGACACAACACTACATACCAGGTCCATCAACAGCACCAGATATTCCTAAAAGTCTTCCGGAAGAACTGGGAGAGATCCCCAGGATGTCTGGGGTTTGACAATTAATGATGGGAATTTGCAGCTCTAGTAGACGGACCCCCAAGAGGAGGTCAGAAAAGTCCACTTTGGCTACTCCGTAAGGATCCCATGGTTTGTCTCTCTTGTGGAAGGGGTTATACAGTGTCCTTCGACCTATGGAAAGAAAATGCTTTTGTGTGTATTATTATCATCTTCCCCATGCTCATCATCCATTCTCAACCTAAAGTTAAAAGTTCAACTATTTGAGTCATAAAGAATACACAATGCGTGATTGGGTTTTTTGTGCATGTTATGTACATTTGTTTTTCTAAAACCATCAAAAGTTACATATATATATTTTGTCTACATTCTCTATCGTCCTTTTCAGGATAAATTTTTTTATTTGAAGCTCCACCCTGGCTTTTGCCGGGGGTCCCAATATAGGCAGGCCATAAATATGGCCAAATGTTTGAACGCGGTTTCTGGGACCTCACCACCGCGATCCTCATCCGCATGGTGGCACGTTGTGTCATCGGGTGTTTATATCGCTCGTGTGATGTCCTGGTGGAGTAGAAAGTCAGTCAGTCAGTCAAATTTGTTTTTAAAAACTTAAAATTTGTAAATCTACTGTCAAATCAGTACTGCTGTATAAAGAGAAAACACAGAAAACAACTGAGGCAATTACTAATAAACTACAAACATTCATTAACTGGGGCATGCGCAGAACAGAGAGAAGTGAATGGTATGATAGCATCACTAATTTAGAGCTTTGTGAGAGAACTAAACAAGTTCTAGTAGACCAAGAGGTGAAGAAAAGACGATGGCGTTGGATAGGACACACATTTCGTTGGATAGGACACACATTGAGAAAACCAGAGAACAGAATAACTAGAATGTCTTTGCATTGGAACCCACAGGGGCATAGGGATAAAGGAAGGCCAAAGAACATATGGAGAAGGGAGTTAGAGAATGAATTAAGAAAGATGGGAAGGACATGGGGAGAGCTGCATGCGATAAAGAAGGATAGAATGACTTAGCGTGAGTTGGCTGAGAGCCTATGCTGCTCCAATGGCAGACAGAAAGGCAGAAGAAGATTTACATTTTTACATCTTATTTTTAGTGAGCGACTCGTGAACAACTCTGCAGTACAAATGTGTTTCCTGCAAGGCTTGTATATTTGGCCCCTCTGGAAGTAGCATACCCATACGATTAGTACTGACATTCTCAGAGCCCTCAGACATTAGCTAGGACCTTGTGTGACTGAGAGAGTTAGGTCAGCCTCAGACATTAGCTAGGACCTTGTGTGACTGAAAGAGTTAGGTCAGCCTCAGACAATAGCTAGGAAAATGTGTGTCTGAAAGAGTTAGGTCAGCCTCAGACATTAGCTAAGAAAATGTGTGACTGAAAGAGTTAGGTCAGCCTCAGACATTAGCTAGGAAAATGTGTGACTGAAAGAGTTAGGTCAGCCTCAGACAATAGCTAGGAAAATGTGTGACTGAAAGAGTTCAGTCAGCCTCAGACAATAGCTAGGAAAATGTGTGACTGAAAGAGTTAAGTCAGCCTCAGACATTAGCTAGAACCTTGTGTGACTGAAAGAGTTAGGTCAGCCTCAGACATTAGCTAGGAAAATGTGTGACTGAAAGAGGTCAGCCTCAGACATTAGCTAGGACCTTGTGTGACTGAAAGAGTTAAGTCAGCCTCAGACATTAGCTAAGAAAATGTGTGACTGAAAGAGTTAAGTCAGCCTCAGACATTAGCTAGGACCTTGTGTGACTGAAAGAGTTAAGTCAGCCTCAAACATTAGCTAGGACCTTGTGTGACTGAAAGAGTTAGGTCAGCCTCAGACATTAGCTAAGAAAATGTGTGATTGAAAGAGTTAGGTCAGCCTCAGACATTAGCTAGGACCTTGTGTGACTGAAAGAGTTAAGTCAGCCTCAAACATTAGCTAGGAGCTTGTGTGACTAGAAGAGTTAAGTCAGCCTTAGAGATTAGTAGGAACTTGTGTGACCAAAAGAGTTGAGTCAGCCTCAAACACTAGCTAGGAGCTTGTGTGACTGAAAAAGTTAAGTCAGCCTCAAACATTAGCTAGGAGCTTGTGTGACTAAAAGAGTTAAGTCAGCCTCAAACATTAGCTAGGAGCTCCCCGTGTGGGTTCCAGGGCCTATTATGGGGGGGAGGGAGGGGGAATAAACCCACTGCCTAGACAAAAGCATGTCGTAAGAGTCAACTAATTGAGAGCTTCCTTTGAAGTGCATCTGTCTGAGTGGCAAAGAACCTGCAGTCTGCATACAAATGAATCAGATCTTTAAAACTGATGCACACGCAACACTCAGGTTCTCGAACATGACTGCAGTCCAAAAGTGGATGAACAACCAGAACTTTCCGCCAGAGTTTACAGGCGGTGAACGTGAAGAAGAAGAAGCTTGGAGCTTGTGTGATTGAAAGAGTTAAATCAGCTCAGACGTTAGCTAGCAGCTTGTGTAACTGTAAGAGTTGAATCAGCCTCAGAAGTTAGCTAGCAGCTTGTGTGACTGAAAGAGTTGAATCAGCCTCATATGTTAGCTAGCAGCTTGTTTGACTAAAAGAGTTAAATCAGCCTCAGACATTAGCTAGGAGCTTGTGGGACTGTAAGAGTTAAGCCAGCCTTAGAAATTAGCTAGGACAGCGGTTCTCAATCTATGGATCGCGAGTCTAAGACCCTGGGAAAACAAATATTCACTGAAGCTATAAGGTAGTAACGAAAAAAATTGTATGTTTGGGGGTCGCTACAACACGAGGAACTGTATTAAAGGGTCACGGCATTAGGAAGGTTGAGAGCCACTGAGCTAGAAGCTTGTGTGACTGAAAGAGTTAAGTCAGCCTCAGATATCAGCTAGGACCCTGTGTGACTGAAAGAATTAAGTGTTGTGTGAAGGAATATTTATGAGAGCCAAGTCTGTAAAAATTAATGGGCCTGAAAGAGTTTAGGGGCAGTGGGTCTATTCCCCCTCCCCTCCCCCACAAAATGGGGCCCCAGAAATCCACTCAATGATCAGATATGACTCTGAACTACTTTTCAAATTCAAATCTCTCAATCATTTATCTACCTAAAGTGTAAAACAAGTTTAAAAATTTTTTTTTTTAAATTGACAAAATAACAAAATGGAACTTACTCTCAACTGTTCCGACATGAGATATCTTTTCATCTTCAAAGTCATCTCCGAACAATGTCGGTTTCATGGTCACAAGTTCTGGTTTTCTGTCTCGATCATGCACCTCAATGTCCATTCCTGGCCCAGTCAGATACTCTCTCAACTGTGCAGACTCAACTGTTCCTTTAATACCAAAAAAAATATCATAAATCAATTATTAGCACTGTTCACACAAGTCCTATGCATTTCTAAGGAAAAATGCATTAACTAATAGCAAATATGTTAGTTAGTTGGGTTATCATCATTGAGCTCCGGACATGTCCACAGGTGCTCAGAACCTCCTCTCAGTATGAACCCCAACGTCCGATGGCTAATAGTACCAGTTCTGTGTTGATTAACAAGTCTTCCGGTGTGCGTCTTAATTCCCAAGTCTGCAATTCTGGCAAGTGATGTGGATTCACTGCCCCCAAAGTCCTCTATTCTTCCCATTTCTCTGAGGGCATTAATAATATCAGCATGATCAATAGGCTGACCGTCCGTAGTGATAGTGGATCCAGCCAACCTATCAGCTCTTTCATTTCCCTCGTGTCCCGGAACAAAAATAAAGGTGGCTCTACGCACAGTGGATTTCTGTAATGATTTAAGCCATTGTCTTCGCTCCGAACCTGCCTGAACCCTCTGGATTATATTCATTTAATCACTGAGTATACATACGCGGGTGTATTTTTTTGTTTCGAGCCAGGCGAATGCTTGCGTCACTGCCATCATCTTCATCGTCATGTTGATGGTCGTCATGGAGAAGGCGACGTTGGCTTCTTTGACTGCAAAACTGTATCAGAGATAAGATATACAAGGGTGGTGATCTGCTTCTTCTTCTTTGTTCACCAGCTGTAAGCTCCGGTGGAAAGTCCTGGTTGTTCATCCACCTGGATGAGGTTCCTTACACATGATCACTGGGCTGACAAGCATTTTGTTTTCAAGTTATTTGTTTTCATTTTAAGATTTAGCTTGAGTAGTGGTCTAATCATATTTTCATGTGTCACAGAACTGTTAACGTGTCCAAGCACAGGTTCTCATATTTTTTGTTCACAATTATCTAAGAAAACTAGGTACTGGATCCACTACCCTTGGATCAAAGTAGAGTTCCTTTTTTTGCAAGAGTTCACAGCTTGATTCATCTCAGATCTTTGAGGAACCTTTTCGTAGTAAAGAAGAGGTTACAGCTGTCTATGGTTCAAGGAAACCTGGTTTCCTTCTGATGTCAACTTCTTGCAGGTTTACATAGAATATTAAGCTCCCTATGAAGTAAACGTATGCATTGTTTAGTATGGCGTCACAGGCCATTCTCTCTAAATGGGCAAACTATTTGATTTGCTGTCATTTTATTATCATTTAGAATTGATTCTGTGCCAACTTTCGCTCTCATATCCTTATTTCTGATTTTACCTCTTGTCACTCCTGCAGTCTGTCTCAGAAATCTCTTTGCTGCCCAGGTAATGCTTCCAAATAATAACAGCTACCAACAACAATAGAGAGAGAGAGAGAAAAATATTTACAGTGTGTGTGTGAGTGATTCTGGTCTACATACATGTTATTTATATTCTTGTTGCCGATATGGAAACTGTTCACCAATTCTACAGAATCTGTGCACTTTACCCAAGATTCTCCTTACATGGATGACATTGAAGCATTTCTAGAAATATCCATGTGCTATGTAGTGAGATTCTCCTTACATGAGTGAGACTGAAGTATTTATGGAGATATCCATGCGCTATGTAGTGAGATTCTCCTTATATAGATGAGACTAAGGTATTTATGGAGAAATTCATGTGCTGTTTAGTGACATTCTCGTTATATGGATGAGACAAGTATTTATGGAGATATTCTTGTGCTGTTTAGTGAGATTCTCCTAATATGGAGGAGACAGAGGTATTTATGGAGATATCCATGTGCTTTGCAGTGAGATTCTCCATACATGAATGAGACTGAAGTATTTATGGAGATACCCTTGTGCTATTTAGTGAGATTCTCCTTATATGGATGAGAGTGAGGTATTTATGTGCTATGCAGTGAAATTCTCTTTATATGGATGAGACTCAGGTATTTATGGAGATATTCATGTACTATTTAGTGGGATTCTCATTTATATGGAGGAGACTGAAGCATTTCTAGAGTCGCCCATGTACTATTTGGTGAGATTCTCCTTATATGGAGGAGACTGAAGCCCTTCTGGACATACCCAAGTGCAATGAAAGTACTCCTTTACAAACCCAGCCAGACACAAAGGTACAACTGGGAAAGAAAAAGAAAGAGGAAGACCATGACAACATATATTTAAACCAGAGAAGACGCTTACCAAGTAAGATGATGTTTGTATCATTCCAATAAATGTCCTTGCCCTGTTCCAGGCCAGAGGTCAGGTGGTCCTGCTGCCCAAAGAACTTGTACTTACAGTAAACAGGCTGGCACCTGCATAGACACATAAGGTTGTATATATTGACATATATCACAGAAAGAAGAGACATAGGACACACTAGACAAAAAGAAAATCATGCCAGGAATCGAACCTGTCATCTTGGGCTTGTGGCTTTTGCTACTAATGTGACCAGATTACCTTCCTGCTTGGGGTAAGATGACAGGTTTGATTTCTGGCATGATATCTATAGCTTTCTGCAGAACCTTGGATCTCTCTGCACAATGTAGAGAGCATATTTAACACTGGAATAAGGGGGAGGAACTGGTTTTCAGGTTCGGCTGTGACACCTTTCTGATTTTTTCAACCCCACAGGTTGCTTTTCTGTTAGGATGAGCTTTCTTAGATGGGCTCCTGTCCCCACCTGATGAGCTCCGGTTCTGTGGAGTTAAAATGGCCAGTGTGATACTGACCACATCGCCTGTCAAGTGTCAACTTCTTCTTCTGCCTTCTATCCACCAGTGGAGCATAGGCCATCAACCAGCTCATGCTAAGTCGTTCAAACCTTTGCTACTGCATGCAGCTCACCTCATGCCCTCTTAGTCTTTTTGACATCACTATCTTACTCCCTTCTCCATGTGTTTTTTATTCTGCCTTTATTTCTAAATACCTGTGGGTTCCAGTGCAAAGATATTCTAGTTATAATTTTCCCAGGATCTCTCAACATGTGTCCTATCCAACACCAGCATCTTTTTCTTTCATCTCTTGGTCCAGTGGTCTGGAAAAACATGCTGTTATCACATGTCCAGTATGTCTGCCTTACAGCATTTGGATCCTTGCTGTGGCCATGGGGTTTGTTAGTGAAAACTCCAGAATTTGTGTACTAATGAGATTCTCCATACACAGAGAAGATTGGAACACTGGCAGAGATATCCATGCACAGTGAAAGGAATCCTTTACCAGATATAAAGGCACAAGTGGGAAAACTGAAGGAGGAAAAAGATCATAATAACATGTTAAAACCAAAGACAGGGATATCAATTCTTTCCCTGATTCTAAAAGAAGAAAAACAAGACAGATAAAACACAAGTACTGCTGAATAAGTGTCAAGTGCTAAGCTTTCACATAGACTGTATCATGGTATTATCAGATGTGGTGATCATGTCTCTTCTTCTTCTTCTTTTTCTTATTATTTGCTTTCACTGTCTTCAACTCAGAGCAAAGCCAAGTAACTGTTTGCAGATGTTGTAGTATAGCAAATGGATTCCAAATAGTCATTAGAGTCACAAATCTACATCCCTAAGCAGGGAGGTTTTCTGGACACTTTAGGCATAAAAGCCACACCTCAAAGCAGGAAGGTAATCTGGACACTTTAGGCATAAAAGCCACACTTCCAAGCAGGGAGGTAATCTGGACACTTTAGTCAAGAAGTCCACCCCAAACAAGGAGGTAATCTGGACACTTTAGTCAAGAAGTCCACACCAAACAAGGAGGTAATCTGGACACTTTAGTTAATAAGTCCACCCAAAACAAGAAGGTCATCTGAACATTTAGTCACAAAAGCTGCATCATCAAGCAGGAAGGTAATCTGGACACTTTAGTTAATAAGTCCACCCAAAACAAGCGCCCAAGTTGTCAGACACCTTTTATAGGTGTGACACAAGTACAATTGTTATTTGTGCCAGGTGTACCCACACTTCCATGAACATGTAAACGCTGATGACCTTGTTCCAGTTCTTAAATAATGTTTATTTAGAAACTCTTGATAACTGCAAAGTTAGTATGTTTATTTAAGCACTCATGATAATTGCAAAGTTAGTATGGCTTCCGCACAACGTTATCGACTACTGAGTAGCCACAGATTTTATTCTTATGGTTCACAAGCACACTAATCTCAAATAGTCACTGGCTAAATACATCAACAGTACGCTGGTATAGCTGATCACAAACTCATCCTCGCAATATGAACAAAGTCATGAGAGGCTAGCTGATGCCTCTATAGCAATAATTACGTATCCTCCAAACTACTACACTTGACTTTATAATCCGGCTATACAACAGAAACACTTGTCACCAGTATGAATAACCACTACTGTTCTGTTCACAGTTTTAAATCCAGTCCATTCCAAGCGAAAAACAATTCCCACCTTTTAAGAGGGCCCCAAACAAACACATCCGTTCACTGGACTGTCCAACTACTAACTGCCGTGTGTCACTCTACCTGTTTGTCCAGTCCCCCTGTAACCTCCCCACTCAGTTACCTGTATCGCCGTGCCGGTCTACACACAACCCGTCTGACCAGTAATTGACCTGTCTGCTGTTATGAGTCAGTCTAGTCATTGTTTGTCTTTATCTCTCAGTGTGTGGTAAACTTGACTCATGACAGTTTCACCCCCGCTTTTCAAAATGATACTATGTATCATTTCTGTTCATGGTTCATTATTGCACCCTGTGTTATGTTCTTTTGGTGCTACCCGTGTGTAAATCTCTAGATAGATTGTCTGGTCACCTTGCATGTATCATGTCATTACCATTTTCTATCTATACTAGTATAAATCCTGGATTTATGAAGGTCCTAACACATTTCTGATGCTAACCCATGCTATTCCTTGTACCGCATAACATCATCTGGTTGAAGGTTGTTTCCTTAATGGCCCGTGTCTTTTGCCCCTCTATCCAGGCTATGTACTAAGTATGTCTTTACTCTTAGGCCGTTACAGCCCCATCATGACCATATGATAATTGATAATACCTCTCTCCTAATCAGCGGTGACATAAGATGTGATGCATATGAACCGAGTATTCTCTAATGTTTGCTAATGACACAAGACAGTAAATGGGGAGGGAATAGCTAGTATAGCTAGGACATTTGAGGCTAAGGAGTTAGAATTGGGGAAAATACAAAAGGTAGGGGGGGGGGGGGGGGTTAATTTCTGCAACAGAGGGGTTTGTAGACAAAAGAATATTCATGAATTAATTACTGTAAGTATTATCCAAAAGCCTTTCATTCATATTTCATGTATTCAACAGACAGCCATTCATCCTTCTTTTTTTTTTCTTTTTTTCTTTTTTTCTTTTTTTTTCATGTCATGTATCTGTTTAAAGACGTGACAGGATGTCAGCCAGGGCATTATTTATGCCACTGATGTGGACTAATTCAAAGCTGTAGTTCTGCAAAAGTAGACTCCATCTGTAAATACGATGATTCTTCGGTGTTCCTTCTTTAAAGACTGTCAGTGGTTTGTTGTCTGTCTGTACTATAAATTTCCTGCCAAGCAAATATTTTGCAAATTTCGTAACTCCCACCACAAGAGAAAGTGCTTCAAGTTCTACTGTGGCGTAACGTTTTTCTGCTTCTGACAGCTTCCGACTGGAATAAAGTACGGGGTGGAGAATGTTCTCATGTTCCTGTAATAAAATACATGATATGGAATACCCATTTGCATCGCACTGTAAGATGAAGGGTTTTTCGAGGTCAGGTAACTTTAAGATTGGTGATTTCGAGAAAGCTGTTTTGATATTGGTCAGAATTTGTTCCAGCTGCGGGGTCCATGCTATCTTTGTAGGCAATCCCTTCTTAACGAGTGAAGATAATGCTGCTGTCATGCCAGCAAAGTCAGGTAGAAATTTATTGTAATAGTTTATCAGTCCCAGCATTGATCGAACTTGCTTTTTTGTTGTTGGGGCTTTAATATCCAATATTTTTGAAATAATTTTGTCATCTGTTTGTAAGAATCCATTGCCGATCTTGTGACCCAGGAAATCAATTTTTGTGAACCCGATTTCTACTTTACTGGGTTTTACTTTCAAGCCGAATTCTCTTAATCTCTTAAATACCTGGGTTAAGGAAGAAATGTGGTCCTGCATATTTGCATTGTGAATACAAATATCGTCCATATATGTGGCAACATTCTTAATGTCCTTAAGTACAATGCGCATCATGCGAACAAATGTTGCAGGAGAATTTTGTAATCCAAAAGGCATTTTGCACCATTCGAACAATCCCATCGGTGTGGCAAATGCAGTAATATGCCTTGATTCTTCGGTAACTGGAATTTGCCAGTAACCCTTAGTGAGGTCTAATTTTGAAAAGAATTGTGATTGGCACATGGTTGCAATAAGTTCATCTGCATTTGGGATTGGTTCAGCATCCAAATGGGTAATGGCGTTTATTTTACGATAATCCACGCAGATTCTGAGTGTACTGTCTTTCTTTTTGACGATAACCAGCGGTGATGAATAGTTGGAAGATGACCTCCTAATAATACCACATTTTTCCAATTCAGATATTTCAGCCTCTACTTGTTTTTGATAGTGCAGCGGGATGGGATATGGTTTTGTCTTAACTGGTATTTCTGTTGTGAGTCTTATGTGATGTTTGATTACCGATGTGCTGCCTGGCGTATCTGAAAAGATGTCATGGAACTGTTGAAGGATCTTCATTAGTAGTGCTCTATCCTCATGAGGAATTTCGCTGTTGACTTTAATATCTTTCCACGACGATTCGACTGTTGTTGAAGGTGTAGGAATTTGGTCAGTTATAGTGTCTTCCTGTTGCTCATTGATAGTTAAGGCTAAAGACGCAATATGCTCGTTTATATGCCTGGGGGGTTGTAGCTCATCTCGAATCTTAAATGGCTTGAGCATGTTAATGTGGAAGATTTTTGGCTTGCCTTTCACCAGTATCTCGTAATCCACATCCGAAATTTTTTTGGTTACCTTGTATGGACCTTGCCATGATACTGACAGTTTATCAGATGGAAGTGGTAATAGTAAAAGCACTTCTTCTTCTTCTTTTAAGGCAACTGTCTTAGCCTTTCTATTTGCATATTGTCTGTACACAGTACCCGAGGTTTCAAGGGCCTGTTTTGCAGCCATGCAGGACTTTATAATCCTCTCCCGTAAACTGATGACCATATTATAAGCATCTATGGTTGGCTGGTCTTCAACTTTCCCCGTAATTAGTTCTTTATAAATTTGCAATGGTCCACGGGGGTTGGCTCCATAGACCAACTCAAATGGGGAATGTCCTGTACTACTCTGCGGCACCTCTCTATAGGCGAACAGGATGGCTGGTAGAAATATGTCCCAGTCTGCGGGGCGTTCAGCTGAAATTTTTGCCAACATTCGTTTCAATGTACCATTTAAGTTTTCTACAATACCATTTGTCTGTGGGTGGTATGGACTCGCAAATTGCTGTTTAATACCCATCATTTTAGTGACTGCTTGTGTGGCAGCAGAGATAAATTGTGTTCCTCTGTCGGATAGAATTGTTCTAGGGAAGCCGATTCTTGAGAAAATGTGTATGAAGGCTTCTACAATAGCCTCAGCTGTAATATTTCGAAGCGGAATCGCTTCAGGCCATCTGGTACACAGATCTATTACTGTAAGGATATATCTGTTTCCCTTGTTTGAGGTAACATTTAATGGTCCGATTATGTCCACTGCAATTTTTTGAAATGGTCTAGATGCTAAGTCAGTCACCTGGATATGAGCCTTTGGGTTTTTTCCCTTTCTGTGACTGTTTTTGACAAATCTCACAGGTACGAACAAATGTTTTTGTGTCCTTGCTGTACCCTGGCCAGTAGAACTGCCCCAGGATTCTTGATTTTGTTTTAGCCGTTCCCCATATGACCAGAAAACGGCGCATCATGTGCCATTTCTAGTACTTTTTTGCGAAACTGTTCCGGCAGCACCGTTTGTGATACTGTCATCGTTCCTTTTTTATACACCCTTGCCAAGATATCCTTTTTCAGTGTAAACCACCATCTACCAGACTTTGAAATTCTAGGCTTTTCATTTACGAGGTTGAAAACATTTCTTTAATGTGGGGTCCGTCCTCTGGAGTTCTGAAAATGAGGGTTGACCACCTGCTGGGGTTTCCATGTTAGGGATGCTGATGGATTGAATCAGATCTGTCTGTGCTTTATCTTCTTGTTTTTGCGTTTGCTGTCTTGTGACAGCATTTACGTTAGGAAACTGTTCCTCCCAGTTTTTGATTGCTAACTCATCATCAGTATTTACATTTGGCACATTACCAATGAGTATTCCGGCACATGGCGCGGGCAGTACTGCTGCCTTTGTTATGCCGGTGTAAAAGGGGCAATTTATTTTTACAAGAGCTACCTTATATCTTTCCTTATTACCTCCAAAAGTTCTGCACACAATGTGCTCTCCTGTATAGTCTTTCTCTTGCACTAATGCTCTGTGTACACCAATTAGTGTCGCGCCTGTATCTCGGATTACTGTGCAAGGTATACTGTTAGCGAATCCCCTGAAGTAGCGCAAGGATCCACTGGTCATGTTAGCTGAGTGTGCTTCTTGAATCGGCACACTGTGTCCGCAAGTTAGATTCCCATCTTCGTGGAATTCTTTGCATATCTTGCAGTTTTCGATCCCCAGTTCAGCAATCTCTTGGACTGAGTTGGCTATTAAGTCTTCTTCCGATTCACTGCTTGATGAATTCAGGACCATATTAGCCTCTCTTATTATACTTCTTGCATGGCAGTCCCTGCGTATATGGCCAAATGCCCCACATTTAAAGCACTGTAGGTTTGTGGCATACCTTGTTACCTTAGATTGTTGTTTTTGGACAAAATCTCGTAGATACTTCATGTAATTTGGGTTTTTATCACACATATCTAAGCTACCATGCTTGTGATTGCAGTGTGAACATGTTATTAGAGTTCCTCGTTTTGCTACTGGGTGTCGTGCTTTTCTCTGATAGGTGCTATCGTTTTGATAGCTGTAGGGACTTCTCTCTTGAGAATATGTCGCAGCTGCCCCAAAAGCTAGATCGGGTTGAGAGCAGGTCGCAAAGACCTCCTTATGGGCGTAAAAGAATGCTTCTCCTTTTTTCTCCATGTCACCTACTGATGTGCATCTGTTCTCTTGTAAGAACGTCGACATACTAGCAGGAATTGAGACTAAGAGTTTATCACGCACTAGCAAATCCTTCAATAAAAAGAAAGAGTCTTGGACTTTAGCCGCTTTCAGCCATCTATCTAGAGTACTCTGCACCTCTGCGACATAGTCCACAAACGTCTGGTTGCTTTTTGGTGCTAGAGTTTTGAAAAGTGTTCTGTACCCTTCCTCATCAAGACTAAAATGGGCTAGTACTCGATCTCTCACATACTCATAGTCCATACGGAGTTCTTCCGGTATCGTTTCCACAATTTTAAGGGGTTCCAATGCTAGATGTCTGTGAAAGATTATGTGCCATTCGTCCTTAGGAACAGAGTAGTGTTTCATCATAATCTCAAAGTTAGAGATCCACGCGGAGACCGAATCACCCTTAGTGAAGTTTTGAACAATGCCCTGATATCGTTTGATCTTGTTTTCAGAAGCCTTTATCTGTGCCTGTCGTAAACTACTTTCCGTCTCCTTTTCTAGGTCCATTTCCTTTACTCTAACCTGCATGGCCACTTCTTTTTCTCTTAATGATACTTCAGCCAGTAGTTTTTTTCCCTTTCAAACGCTATTTGGGCTAATTTTATTTCCTTTTCAGCAGCTAGTTCCACCATTTTTAACTCCTTCTCTGCTTCTCTGGTCTGCAGACGCTCTTCCCTCTGTTCACTCTTCCATTCGCGAAACTGATCCTCTGACCATCTCTGTAGCTCTTTGTCTGCCAATCCCATCTTCTGCCCTAAGGTAATGAATTCTTCTAGTGACGTCATTTCGTGTATCCCTGGGAAATGCGTCGGGTATGCCGGGGTTCAATCGACGAGCGCCCAAGTTGTCAGACACCTTTTATAGGTGTGACACAAGTACAATTGTTATTTGTGCCAGGTGTACCCACACTTCCATGAACATGTAAACGCTGATGACCTTGTTCCAGTTCTTAAATAATGTTTATTTAGAAACTCTTGATAACTGCAAAGTTAGTATGTTTATTTAAGCACTCATGATAATTGCAAAGTTAGTATGGCTTCCGCACAACGTTATCGACTACTGAGTAGCCACAGATTTTATTCTTATGGTTCACAAGCACACTAATCTCAAATAGTCACTGGCTAAATACATCAACAGTACGCTGGTATAGCTGATCACAAACTCATCCTCGCAATATGAACAAAGTCATGAGAGGCTAGCTGATGCCTCTATAGCAATAATTACGTATCCTCCTAACTACTACACTTGACTTTATAATCCGGCTATACAACAGAAACACTTGTCACCAGTATGAATAACCACTACTGTTCTGTTCACAGTTTTAAATCCAGTCCATTCCAAGCGAAAAACAATTCCCACCTTTTAAGAGGGCCCCAAACAAACACATCCGTTCACTGGACTGTCCAACTACTAACTGCCGTGTGTCACTCTACCTGTTTGTCCAGTCCCCCTGTAACCTCCCCACTCAGTTACCTGTATCGCCGTGCCGGTCTACACACAACCCGTCTGACCAGTAATTGACCTGTCTGCTGTTATGAGTCAGTCTAGTCATTGTTTGTCTTTATCTCTCAGTGTGTGGTAAACTTGGCTCATGACAAAGGTCATCTGAACATTTAGTCACAAAAGCTGCATCATCAAGCAGGAAGGTAATCTGGACACTTTAGTTAATAAGTCCACCCAAAACAAGAAGGTCATCTGAACATTTAGTCACAAAAGCTGCATCATCAAGCAGGAAGGTAATCTGGACACTTTAGTTAATAAGTCCACCCAAAACAAGAAGGTCATCTGAACATTTAGTCACAAAAGCTGCATCATCAAGCAGGAAGGTAATCTGGACACTTTAGTTAATAAGTCCACCCAAAACAAGAAGGTCATCTGAACATTTAGTCACAAAAGCTGCATCATCAAGCAGGAAGGTAATCTGGACACTTTAGTTAATAAGTCCACCCAAAACAAGAAGGTCATCTGAACATTTAGTCACAAAAGCTGCATCATCAAGCAGGAAGGTAATCTGGACACTTTAGTCAAGAAGCTCATCTCAAGCAGGTATTGTGGTCACTTCAGTCATAAAAGCCCCACATCTAAACAGGGAGATAATCTGCACACATTAGTCATAAAAGTCACAACTCCAAGCAGGGAGGTAATCTGGACACTTTAGTCAAGAAGTCCACCCCAAACAAGGAGGTAATCTGGACACTTTGGTCAAGAAGTCCATGCCAAACAAGGAGGTAATCTGAACACTTTAGTCAATAAGTCCACCCAAAAACAAGAATGTAATCTGAACACTTTAGTCACAAAAGGTACCTCACCAAGCAGGAAGGTAATCTGGACACTCTAGTCAAGAAAGCCACCCCAAGCAGGTAATGTGGACACTTCAGTCATAACAGCCACACATCTAAGCAGGGAGATAATCTGCACATGTTAGTAATAGAAGCCACTCATCTAAGCAAGCAGGAAATGTGGACACTTTATTCAAGAAAGCCAACCCAACCCCCCCCCCCCCCAAAGGAGGTAATTAGACACTTTTTTAAAGAAAGCCACCCCCCACGCCAGCAAGGAGGTAATCTGGATTTTTTAGTTACAAAAGTCTCAAACCCTCAGCAAGGAGGTAATCTGGATTCTTTAGTCATAAAAGCCACAAACTCCCAGAAAAGAGGTAATCTGGATACATTTGTTACAAAAGCCACAAACCCCCCAGCAAGGAGGTAATCTGGATTCTTTTGTTATAAAAGCCACACCCTCAGCAAGCAGGTAACAGGGCTGAAGTCTCTATAATCACTTCCTCCAGGTTCTGAAATGCATCTGCTAGATTGGGTGGGAACCAACAGTCTGCGTACAAATAAGCTACATCTGTAAAACAGATGTACCCGCAAAACTCAAGTTCTGGAACAAGACAAAAACTCCAGGAGTGAATGAACAACCAGAATTTTGTGGAGAAGAAGAAGAAGACTTACTTCTGTTTGAGATCAGCATATGAAATGGGAGTGGCAGGCATGCTTGTGGCACCACAGATCTGAACAACCATGGGATTAAGCTCCTCCTCCTGGATCTCTGACATGACTGGGCAGTCTACTGAGACCTCAATAAACAGATCCTCAACGCCGGCAACCGGGCTCTCTAACCTGCTTATTACAGAATTGTTTCCTGTGTAATATAAAAACAAAATGTAACTGTGAGCCACAAATACTATACACATATTTGTGAAGTAATAGAACTGTGAATCACCTGAATCTGCTTTTGTTCTAAATTATTGCACACATTCTAAATAACTGCATATGTTTTAAATTACTGCATATATTCTAAATAACTGCATGTGTTCTAGCTAACTGCATAAGTTCTAAATAACTGCATTTGTTCTGGGTAACTGTACAAGTTTCAAATGATTCTGAATATTCTAAATCAACCCATATGTTCTAAATAACTTCATAGATTCTAAGTAGCTGTGCAAATTCTAAATATTTGCACAGCCTCTAAATCATTGCATGTGTCCTAGATCAAGATGTATTTTCTATAAAAATGCACAAGTTTTAAACAACTGCATGTGTTTTAAATTATTGCATATGCTCTAAATAGCTGCTTAAGTTCTAAATCACTGCATGTGTTTTAAATGAAGATATTCTAAATAGCTGCATGTGTTCTAAATCACTGTATACCTTCTAAATAAATGCACAAGTTATAAATATTCGCACATGTTCTAATTCAAGGTCTATGTTCTAAAAAAAACTAAATATGTCCGAATCACTGCAAAAGACCTAAATCATTAAATACAATTTCTAACTCTGCTGCATTTGGCTGTGGGTCACAAAAGAAAACTCCAGAGCATGTCTTATATGGCAGTCCAGATTCTGCCAAAAAGAAGAAATCTGGTTCCCAGGAGCTTCTACAGGAAACACTAAGGAGCACTGGTTGACGAAGAAGCATGTTCTTTATTTCCTGTGCCCCTACAGTCTGGACACACAGCTGGGGGAAAAAAAGTGAATGTGCGAAAATTGTGGCAATGTTGATTTATTACCTCAAGTTCATGTTAATTTTACAAAGCACATCATTGACCTTTGCTTTGCAAATGGTGAAAATCATAATGAAGCAGTTATTTAGTATACCACCTGAATAAAATGTTGATAAATTTCATTGCTTTAAAGGAACTTGTTATGATGTCCAGCCCAAACATAGCATAGCTGGGCTTTCATTTATGCTTTCTCACCTGTGACATGGGCTAGTCTATGTTAGAGGGGTGTAGATGAAGGTGAAGGTGAACACAAGACACTGAAGATGCACTGGCTAGGAAAGCAAATAGGGCTGGAGAAAGAGATTTTCAGGTGTGCAGTGATAAAGGCAACACTCTTGTAGAACCTGCTGCTTGGGGATGATGATAATAAATGAATAATAGAAAGAAAAAAACAATCTTCTTCTTCTTCTGTATTCACTTGAAGATGTATACACTTGTATGTGTTTTGCCTGTTTATAATATGGCTGCAATATTTGCGTCTTTTGGCCAACACATCCTATTTTTGCAGGCATTAGATGTCCGGGTTTGCCTTCCAAGCAAAAAACAATCAGCATCATTACAATCAGGATTACAGAATGCTGAAGATATTTGGTTACTAAAAACTGAAAAATATAGATACTTACTCCCAAAGAGCAATGAAAGTTTTAGGGGTATCATGCAGATTCCAAACTTTCTGATCTGTTCAGCGAGAGCTTTGCCATGATCAGAAATAATCTTCTTCACCTCCTTCTCATCTTTGGGAGCACTTTTGGCTTTTTCTGTGCAATAAACATACAAAAAACCAGAAGTATACGGGCATGTTTCCCGACTTATGTAAGGTCAAGTAAAGGACAGTTGAGAACGTACATACCGCCCTCTAAAAAAAAGCATGTAGTAAAAGTCGACTTGTTAGCGACATTTGCTTCAAATCTGGACAACACACATGTCGTAACTGTAACCGAGTCACAGAGCATGTTGAGAAAGATGTAGACAGGCATGCTCTGTGCAGAGTGGCAAGCATCAATTCAGAGGTCCGGGTAGTTGGAATCCTTTGCATACTTTCTCCAAGTCATGCCTATGTGTTGGGAAAACGAGCAAGCAGATACAATGTCTGGTTCTTACCACCTGGTGGTGAACTGATGTATGAAAAGCTGGATATTGTGACGGCCCTTTGGGAGGGAGCGAGTGAACAGTGCGGAGGCACAAACAGATCATTAAGGTCTGAGAAGAAAGGCGCTGTGGGGAGTTACCAGGAGATCTGGTCGATGCTCAACACTCAAGGCAAAGGCTGGATGCATATACAATCAAGACAGATACTGGCACCATCGGAATTGGAACTCTTTGCTTGCTGCTGACGATGACGACAGAGGGCTTATGGGAGTGTCCTGAGTGCTGTGATGTCGATACCTTATTCAACATTCCTTTAAACTTGCAGTGCAGCTGCATTAAAGGCCAGGAACCCACATCTGCATACAAATAAGCCAAATCTGTAAAAGAGAATGAGCACATAGAACACATGTTCTGGCACAAGCCCAAAGAAGTGAAAGAACAACCAGAACTTTACACTGGAGTCTACAGCCAGTGGCCCTTGCATTGGTTTCAACGTGGTTGCGAGAGTCAACCGTTCAAAAAGCAATGGCAAACTACTGAGCATACCTAGTGATATCACATAACAGCCAAAACATGCTGATCCTCGTTCTGCAATGTCCTGTAAAGGGCACTAACTCTTTGGGAGCCACAGTGATGTAGTGGCTGGACACTCACCTGCAGATCCGAAGGTCACAGGTTTAAATCTGCATGGAGCCAGATTTTCAAAACATGACCTTGGCGTCCTGGTCAACCCAGCCTTAAATTTGTAATTCCTAATATTTATTGGCATGGCAGAGTATGTCATGATATCTATTCTTTATATCTATAAGTATGGTGGAGTGTGCTATGATATCTATGTCTAATATCTATAAATATGGCCAAATGTGCTATGATATACATCCTTAATAAGTATGGCACAGTGTGCTATGATATACATTCTCAATATCTATGTGTATGGTGGGGTGTGCAATTATATACATTCTCAATATCTATACACATGGTGAAGTGTGCTATGATATACATTCTCAATATCTATAAGTATGGCTGGGTAAGTTATGATATCTATTCCTAATATCTATAAGTATGGCGGAGTGTGCTATGATATCTATTCTTAATATCTATAAGTATGGCAGAGTCTGCTATAATACCTATTCTTAATATCTATAAGCATAGTGGAGTCTGCTATGATTTACATTCTTAATATCTATAAGCATAGTGGAGTCTGCTATGATATACATTCTTAATATCTTTAAGTATGGCGGAGTACGCTATGATTTCTATTCTTAACTCTTTGAGTCCCAGGGAGTTAAGCATCAAAGGCCCAAGGGGTGGTAATGCAATTTTTAAATTTCACAAGTGTAAGACATTAAAACAGACCATACTAATTCAATTGCTGCGCAACATACAGATATTATACATCAAAGCGACCAGGGATTGTTGAGGAATAATTTTAGCATAGAGCTACAACAAATAATTGCGTTAGTAATCAAAAACTAGTAAATAAACAGATGATATGTTTACAAAAATTAGTAAAATAAAAAAATAAAAATTTCCACTTATCACCATGGCACTCAAGAAAAACTAGTTAAAATGTGTCCAGAATGAATCACAAATGTATATGAACCATTTAGTAATGTATAAGTAAAATATAAACTCAATCTTTACATTAGATTTTGTTCCAGAGAATCTTTTGAAGCATCACAACAGAGCACTATTATTTGGTAAAGAAAACTGACTCTCAAAACAATAAGTATCTTCACACAAAACGAAGTTTATCTAATACTCAATTTGCCTGTAATTTTGTAGCTATGTTCCTAAATAATAAGGGGATTAGTGCTAGAACTAACTGACACTGAAGAAAATTGTATTTTCACTAATGTTTATTCTATTTGTGCCAGCTGACTTTGCTATCATTGTGCCCTTCGCATGAGTGAGGTACACATTAGACATATCCCTCATCAAAGTTTGACTCTATAAATGACTTAAATATGCCTAATTCGCAACGTTATCCATCTAATTTAGGATAAATCTAAAAAACACATACTTTATTTAAATTTTAGGCTTCTAAGGCCGTAAATCACTTTGGCATGCACGTAGAAAAAGTGCTTGGCGGCCATATTCTTTTTAAACAAAAACACAGTAACTCGGGAATCTTGCAAATATACAATATTTTCAGCTTTCAATCACATTTCTAAATGAGCACTCTTGATTTCAGACACAAAGAACTCAGAAGGAGGTTTAAATTAGGCGGTCCGCGTTTTACAACCGGTGGTAGGTTAAAAACCTTCATTGTCATGCATCGATTGGGCCGCTAGGTTGAAACAAATTAGTGCGTGATGCGTTTCCTGGGAATCAAAGAGTTAATATCTATAAGCATGGCGGAGTGTGCTTTGATATCTATTCTTAATATCTATTAGTATGGCGGAGTGTGCTTTGATATACATTCCTGATATCTGTAAGTATTGCGGAGTGTGCTATGATATACATTCTTAATATGTATAAGTATGGCGGAGTGTGCTTTGATATACAATTCCTAATATCTGTAAGTATGGCAAAGTGTGCTATGATACACATTCTTAATATGTATAAGTATGGCGGAGTGTGCTATGATATACATTCTTAAAATCTATAAGTATGGTGAAGTGTGCTATGATATACATTCTTAATATGTATAAGTATGGCGGAGTGTGCTATGGTATACATTCTTAATATGTATAAGTATGGGGGAGTGTGCTATGATATACATTCTTAATATATATAAGTATGGCAGAGTGTGCTATGATATACATTCTTAATATGTATAAGTATGGCAGAGTGTGCTATGATATACATTCCTAAAATCTATAAGTATGGTGGAGTGTGCTATGATATACATTCTTAATATGTATAAGTATGGCGGAGTGTGCTATGATATACATTCTTAATATGTATAAGTATGGCAGAGTGTGCTATGATATACATTCCTAAAATCTATAAGTATGGTGGAGTGTGCTATGATATACATTCTTAATATATATATATATAAGTATGGCGGAGTGTGCTATGATACACATTTTTAATATATATAAGTATGGTGGAGTGTGCTATGATATACATTCTTAATATCTATAAGTATAGCGAAATAATTTTTCTGAAAGGATTTTTACCAAACATTCTCACATATTCATGACCCTTTTCCAGCTTTTGTGGGACAAAAGGGTTCAGAGTTCATAGGTTCTTACCAGTTTTACCCTTGCCAGCTGCTCCTTTCTTCGGTTTTGGCGAAGGCCTATCCTCAAAGTTCCCAGGCTCAGCAGAAAGAGCCCTATCCACAGATTTAAAAAAAAAAACTGCCATTACTACCTGTATCTGGGAGCCAATATGGTGTTAGAGCAAAATGATTGCCTGCATTTCAAAAGGTAGTGTGTTAAAATCCGATGTAGCCTGACTTATTTCAAAAATGATCTTGGCTCTCAAGCTGACCAGCCTTAAGTGGGTAAAGTCCTGGAAAGTAAAGGCGGTCAGCGTGATGTTGACCATATCACCCACAAAGTGTTGATTGGTCTATAAAATATAGGTCTAGCACCATATGCCAATATGCCGGAAGGTGGGGAAAATGGTCAGAATGAACATTTTTTTGGGGACTATATTTATCAATTCATGTGTGAACATATGTTTGGACTATGTTCCTTAATTCATAAGTGTGAACATTTATTTTTGGACTACGTCCATCATTTCATAAGTGTGAACATTCATTTTTGGACTATGTTCATCAATTCATGAGTGTGAATGATTCAGCTTCGAAGATGTTTCTCAGTTTAAAGACCAACACGATAGTTCATGTATTATTAAGTTTTCCGCTAGTGCAGTTGAGAGTAGTATGTACTCAGGATATCTTAATGTGTGCAAGTAATGATAATGCAGTACCAATATTTCCATGAACATGTCTAGAGTGATAGTGAAAAACTGTGAGAGCATAGACTTTGACCAGGTTTTAAGACCAGCAAGGTTGGTTCAGGAGGCAGTAGTGTAGCCTAAGTAAAGAGCAGCGTGAGTTGGGCACAAGAAGCTATCTGACCCAGAGGCAGGTTAGAAAGAGATACTGACACTGTCCCTGTAAAGCCAAGGGAGTGACTGTTTTCTATCGCCCGATACGGCAGGGAACGGACGAGAAGCTTTGAGCCATCACTCAGTGACAAAAGGATGCATTCACCCAGGAACAAGAAGCCTTGATCTGATGTTCGGCAGGAAAGGATGAGTCCCTTCTAACTGAACATTGCAGCTACAGCCAGGAGCAAGGATTTTGGATAGCACGAGTCTGGCCCAACATTGGGTCTCTGCTTTAATTAGAGCTTAATCGAATATTTGTCTTATCTACACTTATGTGTGATGCAAAGGTAAAGGTCACCAAAAAAAAGGCTGATTCATAGAAGGAAACGTTTTGTATCAAAATTTATCTCTGAATCATCCTCCCTATCCTGAGAATGCAAGTCGCCTGTTACTGCTGTCCCGTGACTGCTCATTGATTATGGACTAAAACATTACCACTAGCAATGACTTTTACCCTGAGAGCTAGCGTCCTCAATACATCCACAGTTTCAGAACTGTTCAACAGTACACAGCTCAATCAGACAAAATTCTACATCTCCTGACAATCAGCAATGATGATATCACGAAACAAGTTAAGACAGAACCAGCAGTAAACTATACTGAAACACAACAGATCAAATGGTTCAGACATGTGTCAAGACTACAACTGTACAGTGCAGCATAGACAGCCCTGTCACTCAGATATAATGTAATACATTGTCTGTTTGTTTAATATGTATATAATATGTCTACTGTCTCAAAGGTCCCCCCCCCCCCCACCCCCGGTTTATTTTTGTGAATGATGTTTAACACAATGGAACCTACCAATCGAATCTCTTTTTAAAAGTATGTGTGTATTCGAGACAAAGCATTACGGTCTGCTGTGCTTGTAAACTGTCGCTGTGTTTGTTATTGGTTAATATAAATGTCTGTAACCTATTGTGCCATTTCAATGGGTTGAGATGAATTCTGTCTGTATTCCATAGTTGCTGATTTCAAGCTGAACGATAGACATGGCAAATGAAGATACCCTTTAAAGGGTGCCTAGTTGGTCATTTTCTTAGTACACTTGTTTCCACAGCCAGGCACACATGACATTTGGGGGTGACTATAGCTTACTATTTTTATGTTGTCTAGTGGGTCCTTTTATCTTTCTGCTTTTTTTATGAGTGCCAATCAATACACTGTCTGTATGTTTATTACAGATGTAAGCAGTGCCAGAGGTCGCACGGTCCAGATAGAGAAATTTCCAAGGTCGCAAATACGTGCATCTGTGTAGCACATACCATGGCTCACACTTGACACCTCTTCAAAATCTGACACAGAAAGGCAGAATATAGCTACAGAAGAAGTTTGAAGAAGGAGAGGATATAACTTCCTTACTGCGAATTTATCTTACCTAAAATAATATTGCAAGAGAGGTTTACATACATATGGCTGGCCCTGATCCTAATGACAGCATCAAACATCTAACAAGGAGAGACCAGGCCACCATCTTCAGACTTAGCACACAACTTATTCCACTCAATGGACATCTAAACAGAATACAGCCATAACACTCCCTAGAGTGTCCACTATGTAACTACCCCTACAAAACCCTTGACCATCATCTCTTTGAGTGCCTAAAACTCGGCAAGACTAGAGAAAGCTACTCCCTCTGAGACCAAACAAGTGGAAAACCTTGTATGAAGCACACAAAAAACAGCTTGCGAAGACAAGTACATTTCACTGTAAATTGGCATTTGGCCAAAGGGCTCTTAGCTTCTGGATCCATAACAATAACAAGCTAAAATACTGAAGAAGAAAAACTTACTTGCGGTTTTTCACATTTTTTGTGGGTAGATTTGCTTGCAGCTTAGAATCTAAACTGATGAGACTTGTAAAACTGTGTGAAACTGAGAATGAATGTAACAAAATGTCAGAATTATTAAATAATTCAGCATACATCAGAAAAAAAAAAAAACCCATACAATTATTGTACTAGAACACTGAAAAGAGAACAATTTAAACAAAATTAAGCAAAAGGGCTCACCCTCCCCACCCCCTCTTACTTTCTTTCTTTTCTTTTCTTTTTTCTTTCTTTCTTTCTTTCTTTCTTTCTTTCTTTCTTTCTTTCTTTCTTTCTTTCTTTCTTTCTTTCTTTCTTTCTTTCTTTCTTTCTTTCTTTCTTTCTTTCTTTCTTTCTTTCTTTCTTTCTTTCTTTCTTTCTTTCTTTCTTTCTTTCTTTCTTTCTTTCTTTCTTTCTTTCTTTCTTTCTTTCTTTCTTTCTTTCTTTCTTTCTTTCTTTCTTTCTTTCTTTCTTTCTTTCTTTCTTTCTTTCTGTTCATCTATCTGTCTTTCTTTCCTCATTTCTTTCTCTCCCTCCCCCCCTTTTTCACTCCTGGTATTCATGCCAGTAATTCTGCAATGTCAAAGTTCTTCATTTCTTTCTTTTGTCAATATCTGCACTGCACCGCTAGGCTTAGTAATTTAACAGATGATCAGTAGCCAAGCCAAAGCACACTTGGTTGCCTGGTATGTTGTTGTGAAGTCACAAAGTCAATAAACAGGCACTGACAAGGGAAACAAATAGATTGTACATCAGTAATAACATAGGTGACTTCACATACTCAGGACTTCCACGGAATATGATGGACAACTACCATCTCCACCATATTGGAGTCAAAAAACATATTCATACATCAAAGCCCATTAAAAAAAAATTATCTTTTTATTTCAGTCTTTATTCTTATATAACAAATGAGAGTGCTGTGTTGAGCACCTGCCTACCAACACAAGGGGTATGTGGTTCCATTCTCAGTTATTGTATGGTTATATATTGTTACTGCCAGCAAGGATCTTTGGTTGATCCATTTTCATAAATTGAAAATGAGATAACCATATGGGGATGGGAGGGGAGGGGGGGGGGATAGACTCATTGCCTCACTAACAAGCATGTCATAAAAGCTCCCCCGTGTGCAATATGGAAACCAGAATAGAAGCAATGTTGACTAACTGGGGCCATCATTCGGAAGTTAGAGTGTATCTGCCTGAGAGGCAAGGAACCATCAGTCTGCATACAAATAAGTGAAATTTGTGAAATAGATGTGCACATAACACTCAGGTTCTGGAACAAGACTGAAGTCCAGAGGTGGGTAAACAACCAGAACTTTCCAAGTTTACAGCCAGTGAGCAGGAAGAAGAAGACATAAGGCAATAATTATGGGTGTTTTCTTCAAAGTCAGAGAGTATCTGCCTGATAGGCAAAGAACAAACAGTCTGCATACAAATAAGCCAGATCTGTAAAACGGATAGGCAAGCAAAACTCAAGTCCTGGATCAAGACAACAGACCAGAAGTGGATGAACAACCATAACTTTCAACTGGAGTTTACAGCCAGTGAATATTAAGAAGTGAAGAAAAAGATCAAATATGTTTCCTGTTAGTATTTGAGGACCCGGAACCCACATAAAAAAAAAAAAAATGTAATTTAAAGCATAGAATATTAAAACATTTACCAATCTTTTTCTTTTCTGACACCAGAGGCCTCATCATGGCTCCCTTCTTTGGTTGCATAGCATTATAGTTTTTCAAAATCTCTGTAACCATTGCTTTGACACCCCCAATGTCTTCCGGCTTCTCATCTGAAAATAGTGCAGATCAGGCAAGCTATCATCTTTATATTTAAGTGAAGCTTAAATGTGATCTCACATCTTTCTGCCTCTAATTGTTGCTTTTGACAAAACCAACTCCCTTCTCACCCCAAACCATTCTGACTTCACACCTGAATATAGCTTAGATCTGATGAGCTGGAATCTCAACATTTAACTCTTCGTGGACTAATAGCCAGTTAAATGGCGTTTGAATTTATCCTAATCAGACTATTGACTAGTATACTGGCGCTTCACAGAGACACTCTAATTTTGTTCCGTTTGCTGGGAAAACCGAATTTGTATGAGCTGTTTTGAAAGGCTAGGATTAGCGATAGGAAGTCCTTTCGTTTTCTGAAGTTGGCATGGTGTTTGTGCCACTTTCTGATTTTTTAAAAATTATTTAGATGCGATACATGGTTTTTCAATATCAAATGATGAAGGAAAAGGTCTAGAGCTGTTCATATTGCTCTGTCGTTGTTGAATCTCAGCCAGATAGTGACAACAGTCTTGATTTTATAATTGATAATGCACATGTCAAACCTGTGTTTATAAATAGGTTTAAGATGAAGACTGAATAAAATATTTCAATCTGATCATCTGTTTTGATCAGCTGTTTTCCAAATTTCGGTTGTTACGAAATCTGACATGTCATAAAAAAATGATCATAACATCCAAAGTATTCAAATTAACTGTTTGAAATAAAACACTAGCTAATAACATAATTAAACAGAGAAGGCATGTAAATTACAGAAATGAAAAGCAGTGTTGCCGAACAAGTAAAAAGTAAGGTAAGCACAAAATCTTTTTGCATAAATAATCTTCATATGTGTCTAACATCCTTGAATGTTGTGTGATTTTAATAATATTTTGTTGTTACACTGACACTTGAATAGTTTAGATTTATTTTGCTCTCATTTCTCTTTAATTTGATATATTATATGTCTCTGTACAGCCTATTCTTCAGGAAGGTTTCGCTCTGGCATGTTGCAGTAAATAAATTAGGCTCAAAATTAATGCTGTCCAAACACCAGAAAAAAAATGTCCTGAAAGAGTTAAGGGGAGGTGCAATGTGTCTTCGGCCCTTTCTGCCTTCTCATTGTCATTTGGAGGCTAAGTGGTCATGAGGCATGGCATCTGCCTCGAGTGCTGGTGGTCCTGGGTTCATATCCCCCGTATGAGAGATTTTTTCACGTTGACTTCCCTTGCCTCTGGGTAGTAAGACCGGACGCCCGTGTGTAATTTTGTGCTCTTAAAACCAAAAAACTTTTGGCAGTTGGAAACCCAAAAGTAGCACACACACCAGATAAGCTCTATCTTCATATTCAAGGAAAGGCACAATGTGTCCTGTGCACTTTCTGCCTCTGATTATTGCTTTTGGCCCTCCCCCTCCTCACATTTTCTGGCTTCTCAAGATAAAAATAACACAGACCAGATCCATTACCATCTACATTCTAAAGGTGGTCAGCAATGAGCCTTCAGCATGTTCTCTCTCTATCACCTGGATGGTAAAGTGTATCCTCACCCTCCCTTCTAGTTCATCTCTGATGCTTTATTCCCAGTTTAACTGCTGTTTTCACTAAGCCATATGGATATGGAAAGCAAGGGGAAACTACCACATTACTATCCCAAGAAACTTATCATAAAGCCCCCCCCCCCCCCCCCACCACCACACACACATGCACATACATACATACACATGCGCACATAATCAACAAGGAAAAAATATGGGGTTTCTAAGCTGAAATGCTGCAGAAAAATTCTTAAAATACTATGAACAAGATGAAAACAAATATTGACATTCGAAAAGATACGAATAAAACTGACTCGTAAATAGCATCTTGTCCCAGACACTGAAATACTTTGGCCATAGACAGCCTTGCAATGGCTTGGACAGAGGAGAATGGGAGAGATATGGTAGCGGGCAGTTAGGCAGGAGCCCCTCAACATGCAGGTAGACAGGCCCAGGACAGAGTGGGAAAGTGCATGGAGCAGGAAAGCTGGCGAGAGATGAAGTTTTTTTCAGGTCTAGGGCGACCATAATATCTTGGCCTCAAAACAGGACCTCCCACTAATATTGGAGATGAGTTGCATTGAGTCAAGAACTGACATCACAGCAATCAGGACATTCCCATGTGTGCTCCGTCCTCATCTTCAGCAGCCATAGCAGAGTTCCAATACTGATGGTACCGGTCACAATCGGGTTATATGTCCGTCTTGCCTTTCCACTGAGTGTAGTGAGCCGGCCAGACCCTCTGGTTACACCCAGGTGCCTCATTCTCTCCAGGCCATAATAATCTTGTTTCTCTACTGATTCCATTGCTTGTTCCCAAAGGGCCTTGACCACATCTGACTTGTCATGTATCTTGTATATGAGAGATGAAAGATCTCAAGCAAGTCAGATTTTTTCAGTAATTCTTTTTCTTTCACAGTCTTTCCAGAAACCTCTGTATTTGTCAGTTTTTGTTTCCATGAAATACGAACCATTCTTCGTATATCCACATCTCCAGAGACTCAATTCAATTTTTTAGTTTCCTGTTCATTGTCCAAGTTTTGGCACCACACAGCAAGGCTGAATATGCAGTAGAACCTCGCTTAACTAGCACTTCTCAGAACGAGTAATTCGCATAACGAGCAAAACGAAATTGTAAAAGAATGACTTGCTTAACGAGCGACGTTTCGCATAACGAGTGGCGAGGAGAAGGGAAGTCCCTTACTGTGCGCATGTTACATGATCAGTCTGTGTTTAGCACTTGTTTCAGTAGCATCATAGTGTCGCTTGTGATCACACATTTTCTCAAACCTGTGTTATATTTTGATATATGTACATGAAGCCCATGGACCAGCAAGTTATTTCTAACTTTAAGAAGCTCTACACTAAAGCACTCTTTGAGTATTGTTTTCAGGTGACTGAAGGGACCAACCTCACTCTCAAAGAGTTTTGGAAAAATCACTTCCACATCGTTGCCTGTCTCAAGATGATCGACAAAGCGGGGGAAGGGGTTACCAAGAGAATCCTAACTTCTGCTTGGAATAAGCCTTGGCCGGAGAGCGTTGTCAATTTGTGACTTTGAAGGGTTCGAGACAGTACCAGTGGAACCTGTAGTCAACGAGATTGTGTCTTTGGCCACTATCATGAGATTATAGGTGGATAATAGTGACATCGAAGAGCTTGTGGAAGAGCACAGCCAAGAGCTGATCACCGAAGAGCTTATGGAGTTGCATTGTGTTTCACAGAAAGAGGTTTTGGAGAAAAGTTTGTCAGAGGAGGAGGAGGAGGTAACAGAAAAGCAATAATCTTCTGGTGAATTAAAGAAATGCTGAAAGCATGGGAAACTTGCATCTTACATTAAGAAGCATCACTTTAATAAGGAAATGGCTATGCGCGCTGCAAATTTATTAAATGATAATGCTATGTCGCATTTTTGCCAAATTTTGAAGTGTCGGCAAAAACAAATGTCTCTAGACATACTTTCTAGTAAAAATTAAATAGCTATGTATCATTATTATTTCGACTTTTTTTTTATTTTTGCAAATCAAATTCGCATTCCAGGTGGGTTCGTTCCGCGTTTGAAGAAAAGATGAAGATAATTCACTCTCCTTAACAACATGTATATAATTTCCTTTAAATAAAATTTTTTTATTCTAATTTCAAATCAGTTCTTTTGTATGGAGCCGAAACATGGAGCACAACTAAGGCAATTACTAATAATCTACAAACAAGTTCCAGTGGACCAAGAGGTCAAAGAAAAGACACTGGCAAAAAAAACACATGGTAAGAAAACCTGAGAATAATATAGCTAGAATGTCTTTGCACTGGAACCCACAGTGGCGTAGAAATTAACGTAGACCAAAAAAACTCATTGAGAAGGGAGCTAGAGAGTGAAGGTAAAAAGAAGCGGAGGACCTGGGAGAGCTGCATGCGATAGCAAAGGATAGCACGACTTGGCGTGACTTGGGTGAGAGCCTATGCTTCATTGTGGGACAGAAAAGAAAGAAATGCATAACACCAGGCAAGTCACACACATTTACCTGGCTTAGGCTGCGGTAGCCTAAAGGCTTTAGGTTTGTCAAACCTAGCTCTAGAAGAACACATCTCCTTCGTGTTCCAGAGCCTAAGCTCTACTGTGTGGTTAAACATTTTCAGCAACACCTCTTTGGACACTGCAACGTTTTGACTGTGGTTTCAAATTAAAAAAATTAAAAAAAAGACCTTTAGCACATTAAAAATTAAACAACAACATTCAACATCTGTTGGTCATCACCACAGACCCTGCTTTTAGTGCACAGCAGTTTTTGTAGTGTTGTTGTGAAAGTTTAAAAGACGTGTGTTTGCGCACTGGTGGACTCCCGGGACATCCATGCTGAATGGTTGAGAGAAAGAAGAATGTGTAATGAATGGATAGTGATGGTTTGGTTTGTAAGGACTGAAAGATTAGTTGTTTTCGTGTGCGTGATACGTGTAGCTTATAAAGTCAATGTTGATCACATCAATGACTTCTACAAAACATCTATCCCAGTATCTCTGTTTGATACTTTGTTGAAGACAGTTCTGTCAGTAGTGACTGAAAAAGGTCTTTGACAGTCACATTATGAGAAGAAGGTAACTGGAACATGATGTGACCACTAGAAAGATCTGTGGAAAGACAGAGGAAGACAGCGCAAAAAGATGCTTGACAGCCTACTGTCATGGCATGGATGCAAGTCAACAAACTCATACATGCATATGTAGACCGCAGAAGAAGATATTCCTCATTTACAAAAACAACAAAACAGTGCTGCTTTGTTCTCCCTCCAAACCCTCTCCTCATCCCAACAGTTAAAATTATTCTGCTCTCTGTGGCCATGAAAGCCGACCGTCCAGAAAGCAATGGCAAACTACTGGACGTAAATTTGCCTAAAAAAACCACGGTGGTTCTGCAAACGTCCTGTAAATGGTAGGCAACTAACCTCTGTGGTCAACTGGTCAAGCTGTTTGCCCCGTGCTCTGAAGGTCAAGGGTTAATTTGATAGCTGTGTTGTTCAGTTCACAACTGTAATTTTACTGGGAATCGATCATCACAGGAGCTACAGAGTTTGTGCTTTAAATCTCCAACTTAAATCCTCAACCAAACAAACAAAACAAAAAGGTCTTATACCTATAAGCCCAAGCAAACCAAGTGACATCCTCTTCCTGCCAGGTTTTCACCACGCGAGCTTCATGCTTGTCCATGTAGATCTTGCAGGCTGCTCCGTATGTGACCACATCGGTCTTCAAGAGCTCGGCCCCTGGCAGCAGGCTGTACTCCAGGTGGTAGTAGTTCTGTGCATGGGGAGCATCTAACACCTGTTTACTAGTGGTAGCCCTCAGACCATCTGCCTCTGGGAAAAATAAAATCATGAACTTCATCATCATCAATTCTCCCGGTGGCTTCTAGGGCACCCATTGTGGGGGAAACCAGAACAGACCCACTGCCTCCCCAACAAGCATGTTGTAGGAGTCAACTAATTGGAGCTTGCTTCAAAGTCGAAGTGCATCTGCTTGAGAGATAAAGAACTAACAATATGCATACAATTAAGCCAGATGTTTGATGTACACACAACACTCAGGTTCTGGAACAAGACTAAAGTCCAGAGGTGGCCAAACAACCAGAACTTTCAATAGGAGTTTACAGCCATTGAATGTAATGAAGAAGAAGATCATAATCCATTTTCATTTGAAGGGAAGAGGGAAAAAGGGGGGAAAAAAAAGGGAAAAAAAAAAGGAAAAAAAAAGGGGAAAAAAAAAGGAAAGGGAAAAGAAAAAAAAAAAAAGGGGGGAAAAAAAGGAAAGGGGGGGGAAAAAATAAAAAAAAGGAAAAAAAGGAAAAAAAAAAAGGGAAAAAAAGGGGAAAGGGGGAAAAAGGGAAAAAAAAAAAATTTTGACAAGAAGAAGAATAAGAATAAGAAGAATAAGAATAAGAAAGACAGTAAGAAGAATAAGTAGAAGAGAAGGAGAAGGAGAAGTAGAAGGTAGAAGGAAAGGAAAGACACATAGAAGAGAAGAAGGATAAAAGACATACACGAAGAAGAATAAGAAAGAAGAAGAAGAAGAACAATGAAGAATAAACGAAGAAGAAGATGAATGGAAGAGAGAAGAAGAGAATGTAATAACTCACAAGAAGAAGAAGAAGACAGAAAGAAGAAGAAGAATAAGTAAGAACAAAGAATAATAAGAAGATCTTATTGTATGAAGAAAAAAATGAAAGAGAAAAAGAGAAGTAAAGATAGAAAGAGAGAAGAAGAAACGAAGAAGAGAGAAGAGAAAAGCAGAAAGATTCTAGAAAGATAGAGAAAGCAACAGAAAAGAAGAAAGATAGGAAATCAATTAGAAGAGAAAGGAGAGAAGAAGGAGACAAGACAGGGAGGAAAAAAGAAATAGAAATAGAGTTAGGAAATTAGGAAAGAAGATAATTAGGAGAAGAGAGGATTAGAGAAGAGAAGATAAGAAAAGCAAGAAGAATCATGAGACGAGACAGAGAAGAAATTGTCAATGCATAGAAGCAAATGAGCAAGAAGAATAAGAAGCAAGAAAAAAATAAGAAAGAAAAGAAGAGAGAAGTCACACAGTCCTCCGAAAAAGAAGAAAAGAAGGGAGAAACTTTCTTTCAATAGTAAAAAAGAGAGGAGAAGAAAAAAGTGAAGCAAGTTACGAAGATAAGAAGAAGATAGAAGTACAAAGAAAGATAAGAAAGACTGAGAAAGAAGATAGGTGCAATCAAGAAGATAAGAAAGAAGACCAGAAAATACGAAACGCAGGTACAGAGAAAGAAAATAAGACAAAGACCGGAAGAACAAAGTTAGAAGGATGATGAAAAAAAAGGAAGAGGAGGAAAAGAAAGGAGAGAAGACGAAAGAAGAAATATGAGGAGAAGGAAAAAGGAAGAAAGAAAGAAAAAGGGAGGAGGGAAAGAAGAAAAAGGAAGAGAGAGCCAAGAGAAAGGAGAGAAAAGAAGAGAAGAGAAATGAAGAAAGAAGAAAAGGAAACAAGAGTGAAAGAAAGAAGAGGAAAGAGAAAGAAGAAAATGAAGAAAAAGAAAAAGAAAAAAGAAGAGGAGAAAGAAGAAAAGAAAGAGGAAAGAAAGAAGTTAGAAAGAAAGAAAAAGAAGAAGAAAAGGAAGAAAAAGGAAAAGAAAAGGAGCGCTAGGATGCCAGGAAGAAAGAAGTAAGAGAGAAGAAAAAGAAAGAAGAATAGAAAAGGAAAGAAAAAGAGTAAAAAAAGGAACAGAGATAGAAAAATAAGAAGAGAAAGGAAGATTAAGGAAAGAAGAGAAAGATTTAAGAAAAAAGAGAAGAAGAGAAAAGAAGAAGAAGTAAGAAAGAAAGAGAAGAAAGAAAGGGAAGGAGGGTTGAAGAAGATCTCTCCGGCAGACGAAGCCGCCGTAGTCATCCGTAATTAGTCGCATTTTACAACCTGCAGCCTTTTTGCCCCCCCCCCCCCCCCTTTTTCTGCCCAGGATCCACGTAACTTACATCAATAATTATCACATATTTTTTTCTAACCGTGCCATGGCTGAATACCACAAACTAACATTCCACATCTCTCTCAGGATCCTAAAATACTACTGTTAATAGACGTCCCTTATGAATGTGTATTCAGACACTCCATATCTCTGTACACGGCATCCTAAACGCGGGCTTCAAACGCGCACAAGTAGAACACTACAGTTAATAGACGTCCCAGATATATGTGTGTTAAACTCTTGACAGTCGCAAGACCACGGCCCTGAACGTGTAAATAAACGATTCTCACCCCTGTTTGAAGTGCCTTTTTTTTTTTTCAAACTCACGACCTGCAAACAAGATTCATAGAAAGGTAGGCACGTTCCGCCCACAAGGCCACAAGAGTGTGCGATTTAAGGCCAGCTGGTGCGGTCACAACAGTAATAAAAGTACACTATCGCGCTGCCGCAAGTTTTCTTTGTGACGAAGTATTAATAGGAATTAATAGGAACATGTTTGACCACTGGAAAGATCTGTGGAAATAGAGACAGGGGAAGGCAACGGGAGAAGAATCTTGACAGTCTTTTGTCATGGCATGGAGGGGTGTCAACACACGAACTGATACACGCAGTTGCAGATCGCAAATTGTCAACAGGTATGATCGCCAGTCTTCAAGTCACTTGATTATGGTGTCGATGATGATGATGATGACGATGATGACATTTGAGCACCTGCTGCGAAGTTTTCTGTTACTGAAATAGTGAGTGCTTTGTCTGGGTTCATCTGGGTGAATATTCGGCCCTGGTTTGAGGTTATCAACAACGGATCAACATCATGGCACACGGGTCTAAACCATAAGTGCTCCGTTTTTTGTTTTTTTTTCTAACTCAAGTCTGAGTCTTAAGAAGCTCAGTACGGTGCACAGGCTCTGTATACCGGCGAGGATCCTGAAATACTTTGGGTAGATGTTTAACTCCAGATTTTGCCCATGCAGCGCGATTAGGCTACTCTTTTCGATTTCCAACTGCCAAGAGATTTTTTACGTGCGCAACAGTGCACACGGGCGTCCGATCTCACTACCCAGAGACCAGAGAGAATTACTAGAAGTCCAAGTCCACGTGAAAAAACCCCAGCCCTTACCGGGGATTGAACCCGGAACCTCTAGCACTCGAGGCGGGCCAATTTGTTAACGATACATCGGTATGCTGTTACAGAGAAAATAAATCCTCCCAAAATTGTAACTTTGATTTCTTTGCTGGTGCTTAACCACAGACTGTTAATGCTGTTTACTCTCTGCACTGCTTTGGCCATCCTCATTTTGACTTCTCTTGTTAAGTCTCTATTGCTGTTTATTATGGAGCCTAGATAATATGTCGACCCAACAAAAAATAGGTACCAGGATGGCTGTTCTGTGGAAGTAAAGACGGCCGGCGTAATCCTGACCACATTAGCCACCTAGGGCCGATTTTGTTTTCACTACATAATAAAATGTCAATAATTTCAATTGCTTCATTATTTACTGTTATTTTTTGAGTGACGGCCAGTTTTGTTTGTGGACATTATTTTTGTTCTCTTTTAATTCAAGGACAGGTTTTGATCTTCTTCATAAACGAAATGTGTTTTAAAAAATGGTATAAACCAGACATATCTTATTGCTATACAAAGACCATCTGTTACAGCCTGACTGGTGTATGAGGAGAATACAGTTAGTTAATCGAGCCATCATCCTCACTGCACATCAGACAAGTTCATGAGTGCTCAGATCCCATCTTCAGCATCTCCCTCAGCGTGTGGCGACCTACATAAAATTAACACCTGTGAAATGAGATGCCTAAGAGAAGCTGCCAACTTAACCATTCGAGACAGAGTTAGAAATGATATTACCAGACACACTGTAGGAACAGCACCATGCAGCAAATTCGCTAAGAAAGATCAAATGGTTTGGTCATCTAGTAAAAATGCAACCAGAACAAATACCAACGCAGACGCTAAATATGAAAAGAGCTGGTGAAAGCAAGAGGCCACTCTATGAGAATATGGATTGATGACATTAAAGAGCTTCTAATCCGACACGGAATGACAATAGCCATTGCTGTCCATCAAGCAATGGATCGCAAATTGTTCCTCCCCGCGGCACTTAACCGCAGAAGTAAAAATTGGCGATGATGATGATGGTATCTAAAGTGAGGAACGGTTTAGAGCGCTGGGCTCTCACGCATGACATGAATGAGACCCTGGTTCGAATCCTCGGTAAGGACATGGATTTTTTAAAACTTGTCCGTGACTTTAGATAGAGATGCCGGTACGCAAACCAAGCCAATTTCGAGCGCAAATAAACACACGCATACGATGTTCTAATCTTAACATCTGGACTGAGCCACGCAACAGCAACTGCTGGGAGACCACACGTTGGCATTCACAAGCAAACGTTTCTGTTTGTCCTAGCATGCTATTGGAAATCTTGTGCTATTGATTATAGATTATATTAATGGCCCTATTTCTGCTAGACCTGGCAATCGAGCAGCCATCAACTTGATTTCCGCTCGTCGCCGTCGATTCCCCTCCCCCCTTCATCTAGCAAGACGCTGCCGTACCGTTTCTTTCTGGTATCCGTAAACTCCTGAGCCCTTTCAGGTCTTGACGTTTCGATGACAAATACTGCGGCTTAACAGGTATTCATTCCTGAGTTATTCCAGCTTTATTGGCCGCAGATCGATACATCTTATCACGTAGTAGAATGGTCGATCAATTTCTTTGTATATCACCGGCGACTTGAAGTGGCCTAGGCATTATCCAAAATCTCCCAGTATAACATTCGTGACTTGAAGTTGAATGATCATTATCTAAAATCTCCCAGTATAACACTCATGACTTGAAGTTGAAAGATCATCATCATAAACCACTTCTGCCGTTAAGAGGCGTGGGGAGAAATAATTTGCGATCCAGTGCATATTTGCTGCCACTGGCTATTGTCATGCCGTGAAGGCGTAGAGTGTCTTTAATGTTGTCGATCCATGTTTTCGCGGCCGTCCTCTTGCTCTTGTAGCTGATCTTCTGAGATGTAGTGCTTGTGTTGGTATTTGATCTTGCGGCATTCTAACAAGATAACCAAACCACTTAAACTTCTGTTTCTCGATGAATCTAGTACAATGTGTCGTTCCCACAATTTGCCTGATAGTTTCATTATTCACTCGATCTCGGATGGTTAGGTTGGCTGCTTTTCTCAGGCACCTCATCTCGCAGGTGGTGATTTTGCGTATATGGACTTTAGATAGTATCCATGTTTGGAACTGGTAGCATAATGTTGGAATGAATATGCTATTAATAATCTGTCACTTTGCAAGATCATTGAAAAATCGTTAAAAGATCATTATCCAAAATCTCCCAGTATATCAATCGCGACTTGCAAAGTGGACTGATCATTATAAAAAAAAAATCTCGCAGCATATCCGGTGACCCGAAGGGGCCTAATCCTATTCCAAAATCTCCCGGTATATTACTGGTGACAATGGTTTGCCAATTTACAGAGAACGCCTTGTGACGTCACACAAAACACACCAATAAAGGCAGACCAAGAACAAAGACATTCTACAACAGAACGAAATGTCTATGGTCGGGGCGGCCATAGGTTCAAGAAGCAGAACCTTATATCTTCTTTAACTCCCGAAGCAGTAGTAGTAGAAGAAGAAGAAGAAGAAGAAGAAGAAGAAGAAGAAGAAGAAGAAGAAGAAGAAGAAGAAGAAGAAGAAGAAGAAGAAGAAGAAGAAGAAGAAGAAAAAGAAGAAGAAGAAGAAGAAGAAGAAGAAGAGAAGAAGAAGAAGAAGAAGAAGAAGAAGAAGAAGAAGAAGAAGAAGAAGAAGAAGAAGAAGAAGAAGAAGAAGAAGAAAACGAAGAAGAAGAAGAAGTAGAAGAAGAAGAAGGAGAAGGAGAAAGAGTAGGAGTAGAAGTAGAAGAAGAAGAAGAACAACAACAACAACAACAAGATCGGATGCTAGCCTTGCCATGTACTAACTAGCTGCTGGTATTTATGGCCGCAGACATTCCTGGTCAGTGGTCGGTTTTCCGTAAGTTTCAGTCCAATTTCTCTTCCGAATATTTCTTCCAGCAAGATTTAATCCGCTGTCGGCTTGCTTTGCCTGTCGCAGTTTAAGGGCGTATTCAACCAGATGGGTCTCACCACACCAGAGCCCAGTTAGCTTGAGCCACAGATTGGAAAGAGCTAAGACTAGATGCAACTATTCAATCATCAGTAAAAGCTGACCCAGCACCTGACAGTGTCCTTTAAACATACGACGAGAAGTGAAAACTGACAGCTGAAGTAAGCTGATGACATGCAGGAAGCTGCAGGATATAGTGAAAGATGGGACGGTTTGATAGAAAGCTACAGGATATAGGAAAGATGGGACGGTTTGATAGAAAGCTACAGGATATAGGAAAGGTGGGACGGTTTGATAGGAAGCTACAGGATATAGGAAAGATGGGACGGTTTGATAGAAAGCTACAGGATATAGGAAAGATGGGACGGTTTGATAGGAAGCTGCAGGATATAGTGAAAGATGGGACGGTTTGATAGGAAGCTGCAGGATATAGTGAAAGATGGGACGGTTTGATAGGAAGCTGCAGGATATAGTGAAAGATGGGACGGTTTGATAGGAAGCTGCAGGATATAGTGAAAGATGGGACGGTTTGATAGGAAGCTGTAGAATATAGGAAAGGTGGGACGGTTTGATATGAAGCTGAAGGATATAGTGAAAGATGGGACGGTTTGATAAGAAGCTACAGGATATAGTGAAAGATGGGACGGTTTGATAGGAAGCTACAGGATATAGGAAAGATGGGACGGTTTGATAGGAAGCTGCAGGATATAGTGAAAGGTGGGACGGTTTGATAGGAAGCTGCAGAATAAAATGAAAGATGGGACGGTTTGATATGAAGCTGAAGGATATAGTGAAAGATGGGACGGTTTGATAAGAAGCTACAGGATATAGTGAAAGATGGGACGGTTTGATAGGAAGCTACAGGATATAGGAAAGATGGGACGGTTTGATAGGAAGCTGCAGGGTATAGTGAAAGATGGGACGGTTTGATAGGAAGCTGAAGGATATAGGAAAGATGGGACGGTTTGATAGGAAGCTGCAGGATATAGTGAAAGATGGGACGGTTTGAAGTGAGTAGAGTAAGAGAAGACTATACCAAGTTCCAGTTGCTCTTTCCTCCCCCCCCCCCCCCCTTCCTTGTTTGGAAACAATGGATGGGGGGGGGGGGAACTCTTTCAGTCACACATGACTGCTGCCTTAACCGTTTCTATATCAAAGTGTGTGTAACTTTAGAGCAACACATTTTGCGTCCTAAAGATTGTTTTAAAAAAAAGAGAGAGAGAGAGAGAGAGAGAGAGAGAGAGAGAGAGAGAGAGAGAGAGAGAGAGAGAGAGAGAGAGAGAGAGAGAGAGAGAGAGATTATGGTCAGAAGAGGGTTACAGTAAACATAAAGTAGAACGATTTAACGTACCACGAAAATGAGGAAAAAGCATAAAACATAAGTACCCATGCAGGGCAACTATTTGACAGATTGCGCGTTCCCTGCTACTGAAAAGCTTTTTATTATGTTGATAACTTCTGTTTCCGTCGACAAAGAACTGCATTTCTAATATCGGACTGTTTGCGTTAGCACTTCTGATGGCTACCATATGCCTTTAATGCGTGTGTATGCTAGTGCATATGCCGAGACAGCAGTCTGTCACTCTTTCCACAAGCAGAACAACTATGGGGTGACCCGTTTTCTATGAAGCTGACACTAAGTTTACCAAGATACAAGATTACTAGGTTTAGAGACAGAAGTAGAAGAATGAGAACACTAAGTGGTTAGTGCATTTTTTAGGAACCTCCCCCCCCCCCCCCCCCCCCCCCCCCCCCGAACACACACACCCATTTTTTTCCATACACACACAAAAAATTTGCTCTGAGATCGACCAAGACTCAGAAACTGGAGTCTGGGCAATCGGCGATGATTTACCAGCTAATTTGCGGTCTGCTATTCCTAAATCATATTTTCTTATTATCTGCGCGTATACGTCCCTCCGCACTCTTCTTGCCCAGTTTTATTATAAGCTCTTAGCTTAGCACGTGCTTTACTCATGCTCCCATCTCCATGTGCCTCCATTTTGTAGTGAACAGGCTACCGCCATTCGAAAATCGATCAGCTTTTCTGTCTCCATCCGTCCTCGTTGCTGCTACAGCTGTTCTGTACTTTATTTGTACACTAAAGCATGTCAACGTCTACAGGAGAGACGTTAGGAGAATTCAGAAAAGGGGAAAGGGGAGAAATTAAACAGAGGATAAGGGAGAAAATATAAAGACGATAAATGAGGAAAGACGACAAATAAACAGATGAAGCAATTAAAATTATCTTTTTGTGTTACAGTTGGGCATGTCGTGCCAAGCAGGCGCCATCGGCGCGGGAAAACAGGCAATTGGCCATCAGTCAACCGACCGGTTGTGGTTAATTACGGTCGGCTGCCAAACGACGATGATTAATTGTTGTTGACTCGCGATGCCACCGCGGCCGTAAGCGAGCATCCTAGCATGTGCTTTTACGTTGTTGGGCAAACAAAAGGCTTTGAACTCTGCTCGTGCATTATAAATGTCCAGCTTACGAACAAGACTGATTCAATCGAAGATCGTATCAAAGGCAAAAAACGCCAAACTGGCCGGAATTCCCGCGGTGAGAATGAGCTTGACAGTAAATAAAAGACGGAAAACGGGAATTGTAAAGGCTATCGGTTAAATACGATTAAAAATGCATGGGCGGATAGTACTCCATAGCAGAGAAGATGTGAGCAAATTGGTCTTTTATGTTAAATCACCATATTGTTATTTTTTGCAGGAGTTCGTTGATTTCTGTCGTCTGCTCTTTATAGCTTCGGGGATTTGGGTTAAGTGACTTCAAGAGCTTACAGAGTAATGAAAACAAATACAGTAGAAACGAACAAACAAAAAGAATAAGAGACCTCAAACCCTAAACACAAATTTAAAAAAAAACAATAGATTAAACATTCTAGCTCAATTTTTTCTTATTATTATTATTATTATTCGCTTCTTCTTCTACACAGTAACACAGGCTGCAGGCAGGTAGGGAAGTTGTATCCCGTTCAGCCGTTAGGAAATATTTAGAGCCCCCGACAAAAGCCAGGGTGGGGCTTGAAAAAAACAAAACTAAAAACTGTATCCTCCCACAAGAGGACGACGAATACACCGTCTGTCAACCCCGGCAGAGACACACACTCAGAAAGAGAGAGACAGAAAATAAGTAGTCAGTAAAGAATGGAACTTCTCAGTCAGACCCTAACTTAGTCATCTTTTATGACTTGTCTGAGCAGAGGGGAACAGTGGGTCTATTCCCTCCTTCCCAAATGCAGCTTTAGAACCCATAAAGGGACTGGGAGGGAGTAGGGGTGGGTCTATTCCCTCCTCCCCTTATGCAGCCTCAGAACCCCCACAGGGACTAGGAGGGGGAAGGAGTGGGTCTATTCCCTCCTCCCCCTATGCAGCCTTAGAACCAATACAGGGACTGGGGGGGGGGCAGTGAGTCAATCCCCTCCTCCCCCATGTGCAGCCTCCAAACCCACACAGGCACTGGGAGGGGGAGGGGGAGGGGTATTGGGTCTATTCCATCCTCCCGAAATGCAGCCCAGCGCATGAACTGGGGAGAGGGGGCAATTAAATACTCCCTCCTTCCCAGCCTTAGAGCCCACACACGGACTGAAGTTGGTTTATTCCAGTGTCTCCTACTCCCACCAACTATCCTCAACTCTATATAAGCCTGTGCTCCAACAACCTTACATGATGAGTAACCAAAAAAGAACCCTCACCCAGGACCCAACAGAAGGACACTAATCAGGTAACAGAGATGAACAGGGTCACACATAGCGGTCTTGACAATCTCTCGCATACAGTAACGTAATTTTTTTTTAAACTGATCTTTTTACAGCAACAGTTGAGATGATCTGGCCCTCTGACAAGAAGACCCTGGTACCAACTGCCAGAGAGAATTAACGAATAAATGAATCAAGGTCTAACATCACTGCACTCGGGACATTCCCACATGTGCTCCGTCCCTTCTTCGGTAGCCAGCAAAGAGACATCATGCTAATAGTATCAGTTGCAACCTAATTAAAAGTCTGCCCATGTTTTCCCTCAATGATGAATATTATCCAGAACCTCTCACCACCCCCCCCCCCCCCTTCCTCCCCACAAATGAATTAGTCTTTCAATGTATGGAATCTCTATCTGTTCTATTGCACAGTCCATTTAATACCACAGAGCAGGGGTTCTCAACTTTCCTAATACTGCAACGCTTTAATACAGTTCCTCGTGATGTAGTGATCCCAACCATAAAATTATTTTCACTGCTACTTCATAACTTCAGTGAATATGTGTTTTTGATGGTCTGATATGACACCTGCTAAACGGCATCTGACCCCCAAAAGAGGCACGACCCACAGGATGAGAATTGCTGCCACAAAGCCTTCACTATATTCCCTTTATCACATAGTAGCTCACCGCCCAGATGAGCGGCAGTAGCTAATCTATCAGTCTGCTCTGTTAGCCTCACTGAAGAAATATAATGAACAAAGAACAAGAGGTAAACTATGGAAAACATGGAATGACGGCATCAAGAACAACCTTAAAGAAATTAAGACCAACTTATACAACACATTAGAAAAAACACACAGAAGAGCCTTACATCTCCTCCAACACTTTGATGAAATAACTGGAGGAAGAGAAGAAGAATCCATCTGGCACAAAAACCACAACATTAATTTATCAGTTGAGTTGAGTCAAGAATTTACATCACAGCACTCAGGGCATGCTCCGTCCTCATCTTCGGCAACCAGCGCAGAGTTCCAAATCTGATGGTACTGGTCACAATCTGGTTAAAATATTGCCTTGCCTTTCCTCTGAGTGTAGTGGGCTGGCCAGACCCTCTGCTTAAACCCAGGTGCCTCATTCTCTCCAGGCCATAATAATCTTCTTTCTCTACTGATTCCATTACATCAATTTAACAGCATGTCACTTTCAAAGATATACACTTTGCTGCACAGTAAAAGTTTTAGCCATATTTCTTTAGCATACACAGACCAAACATTTAAAAAAAAACATAACAAACATTGTGTTGTGGTAATTAACATGGGTAACAGATAATAATAGATTGTGCGGCCAATGGGACAAAAATAGTTCCGCCTTTACTAAGCAAAATTATGAGTTTTCAATGTCACTTCAATATAATGAAAGGTAAAGGACTTGTTTCATGCCATTGGTGCACTAGTCACATGGTTGTAGACACTGATGTTTACAGACCCCGCTGTTGCTGATCACATCAACATCATCATCACGTAGCAGGTCCTTTGCAGAACGTCGTTCTCATCATGGTCTGTAGAACGAGGCTCAGTCTCTCACCAGATCTCCTGCCTCATGCACTTTTCTACCCAAGGTCTCATTTATATCCTGTACCCATCTTTGTGCTGGTCGGCCCCTGCCCCTCTTTCCTGGTACCATGCCTTATATTATTGCAGTGCTCCTCTTTCTAACATTTGGCTCTAAGCATTGCACTCCCGGCATCTCAACATATTGAAAACACAAAACTACGTGAACGCACAGCTGATTATACTGTCACAGTTTATTTGATTCACTCAGTCGCCTTCGACAACTGCCCCCGTGCGGTGGCAGTAAAAAATCACGATTCAAACATTTTATAATTCAATAAGTCATTACCTTTACAACTGAATCCTAAAAAAGGCACAACAGTATTTCAACAATGACATCCACAAATCTTCCATTCTGCACAATAATATCGGCCGGACGAGAATCGCCGCCACAAGTAGCCAGGTTTGCGTAGGAACTTACATTCAGACTAATTAAGATATTAACTCGAAACTGGTTCATCCCTTCAGCTGACATGTACACTATTGTACACTATTCTGGAACTCAAATGAGACTGACTCTTCTTGTTTATTTTTTGACTTAAGTAATCTTTCCACTCCTCAGTGTTTTCTCAATTATACGCCCACATAAATTCAATCTTTTTTTTTTTACTTGGCTCGTGCTACTTAATCTGCATGCTTGCATTACAATCTGACGTGTACCACGCCTGGACTTCACCACATTCGTTTGCTCTAAATTATAACTATTTTTTTTATTTTCAATCCAATGTGGCGCTTGTTATAGCCAATATATTTACGAGAGAAGATGCTGTTTACTAGCCAATCTACTTTAAAGTTTAGATCTTTTAGAATGTCAGTACTTCTTTTTTTTTTTTTTTTGTCCATTGTATTCTGAGAATCTTTCTATAGCATTTCAGCTCAAAAGCATCAATCTTCTTCCATAAGGACTGTGAGATGGTCCATGACTCATATCAGTGTGTTGCTACAGGCAAGATGCATGCTCTCAAAATTTTCACTTTAATTTCCTAACTGGCAAACAAATAAGCCTGATCTGTCAAATGGATGTGCACATAACAAGTCCTGGAACAAGACCAAAGTCCAGAAGTGGACAACCAACCTAAATTTTCTCCCAGAGTTTACAGAAAAAAAAAAAAATACAAAAGAAGAAGACAAGGACACAGACTTACCTGAAGACACAGCTATGGCCACTTTGACAGTGAACACCACATTATGTTCACCAACAGTTTCTGCAGCTGTGACTTGTGACAAAGGATTACTTCCTGACAGTGTCAAGCTTTCCTGGGACTGATCTTCCACCTTGATTGATTTCTTGTAGACGCTACCATCTTCACCTGCATCATCCATTCTGGCTTGCTGCTTCTCTTTCTTTTAAAGTATGAAAGATAAAGCTAACAAGCATTATATACCTCCACTTTTGGCCATCTTTATCTGTTAACAAAATGGGGAAAAGGAAAGTAATGACTAAAGAGCAAAATGATGGCATATATTACTATATAAAAGTTGCTGAATTCTTCTTCTTTTTTCACTGGCTATAAGCTCTGGCAGAAAGTCCTGGTTATCTGGACTTTGGTGTTATGCCTGGGTCTGTGTTTCACATTTACATCCATTTTACTGGTTTATTTCTGTGCAGTGGTTTCTTGCCGATCGGGCAGATGCACTTACACTTCGAAGGAAGCTCCCAATTAGTCAACTCCTACGAGTTAAAAGAGCTGAGGTGCTGAAATATACAGCACGGGATATCAGCGGTGTTGTATACTCCAGCACATCAGCGCTTTTAAAACTCCAAAAACATGCAGGACTGGCCCTTACACAAACTCCCCTTATGAAAGTGCTGCAACCTTCGTCACATGTATTCTCTTTCTCTGAACAAAAATGTGTATAGAAGACAACAGAGAAAGCTTTTAGAGCAAACAGTACACAGCAACACCCCCATATCCTTCAGTGAAGTTGACAAGCCTGAGCAAGCACCGATCACAAGTGACATATTGTGTAAATGGGCAGAGTTTACCTAGATGGGAGAACTCCGTAAGAATAAACTCCACTTTCTAAAATTACCACACAAAGTGTGAACTCTGTAGCTTCAGCAACAATACCAGGGATCTCTGTAAAACTAGCACTTGTGAAACAAAAGCCGCCGTCGTGAACTGAACCCACGACCTTCACAGCATGTGGCAAACAGCTCAATCACGTTACCACAGAAACCCTTGGGTGCTAGATTATTCGGCCTAAGTGAGGAAAGTTTATAAATGCTAAATAAAAGTTTAACTGTTGTGGTCACCTGGGTAGACTTGATGACCAGATTTAGACTTGATGACGCCCTAAACTATATAATGCCCTGAGGCCTTACTGTCTCAAATTACATGAGCTAATATCATAAGACTTTAAAATATATAAAGTAAAAAACCCTTTTCCACACCTTCAGGTGAATTAGGCGTATAGGGCTAGACCTCTATTTTACAGACCAACTGGCACTGGGTGGGTGATGTGGTCAACATCATGCCAACCGCCTTTACTTCCTAGGACTGCACCTGGTGCTCACCCAAGACTGGGTTGACCTAACAGCCAAGGTCATTTTTGAAAAAAGTATGGCTCTGTGAGGACCCGAACCCATGACTTTCAGATCAGCAAGTGAGCGTCTAGTTGTTACACCGCGGCAGCTCTCCTTTTAAATATATGAATGAGAGAAATAAAATGTCATTTAATTTTTAGTAAAAGAAATGATAAAGAATGTATCTGAGAAATCACAGAAATGATATAATCCTGTTAAAGGCTTTATTTTCTCTTTTAGTCCCAAACAACATGTGATTCGTGATTAACACTTTTGTGAATCTCACTTAATGTGTGATTAACACTTCTGTGAATCCCACTCAACGTGTAATGCGCCATGAACACTTCTCTGAATCCCACTCAATATGTAATATGTTCTAGTCTTGTTTTGCTTTTAGTCGCAACACACTGAAGAAATCTGGCTTCTCCAGTATTAATCATCTTTGAAAGTAATATAAACATGGTTTTTTCCAACTGGTTATTTATACATATTGGCACCTCCGGTAAAACTCCTCGTGCTCAAGTTAAAATAAAACTGCATTTGTGAACAAAAAAAGGAATATGTTGAGGCCCCTGCAGATTGTGAGGCCCTAGCAAACTGTTGAGTCCCCAGGAGAATGTTGAGGCCCTAAGCTGCAGCTTAGGTTATGCCTAAATCCAGCACTTATTTCTGTTACATGCTCTGAGACAATTCATTATTCGTTGGAGGTGGTTCACAAGGATTATTCTATCATACACTATGTGTTGTTAAGAACTAAAAGAGTCAGTGTTACCCTTGACCTCTCTGTCTTCCTATTATTCAACCTGGAGTAACATTAAAACAGGAAAGGAAAGCCAAGGTACAGGGGTTATTTTATTTTACCCCCATTTGGAGGGCTCAGAGATTTCATAGGGAATTCCCGGGAAAGTTCAGTATTATGGAAGGTGGGGGGGGAGGGGCGGAGGGTAGTCAGGTTTAGTCGGTATTCATTTCACATCCTAACACACCTATACTGCTGGACTTTCCTGGAAATTGCCTCCAACATTTTGGAGTACATGAGATGAGGTAAAAGAAAATAACCGGTATAGGAGTCAGGAGTACCGGATTCAGGAGGCTTGGACTCCTTCAACCCTTACCCACAGAAAAACTGAGGAGGAAAGCCTCCCCCTCTCCTCCCCCCCCCCCCTTTCCCAACATTTTATATTTTTTCAATATCATTTTACTTATCTGCCATTCAGCACATTATTATTTATTCATTAACTATCATCATCATTATTATTGCGCACTTTAGCTAGGCTCAGGCCCCGTCCTAGAACATTAAAAAAATCCTCACAATGTTTTTCTTGTGTCAAAGATCCAAGTCTTAGTCTAACAACCGTAGCACTTATTTAAAACTACATTCCTGGAGAGAATGAGGCATCTGGGTGTAGGCTAACCAGGGGGTCTGGTCGGCTCACTGCACTCAGAGGAAGGGCAAGACGGACATATAACCAGATTGTGACCGGTACCATCAGTGTTGGAACTCTGCGCTGGCTGCTGAAGATGAGGACGAAGCATGCGGGAATGCCTAGAGTTTTTTTATGATATCAATTCTTCACTCAACTCTACAGCTGGTGAACGCGAAGAAGAAGGGGAACTCAACTATTACTTTTATATATTGATGCACATTATTTATTTATTTCACGGCCGCCTAAAGTTAGGCTAAACTAAACACCGATCACAAATTATTACATATATTAAAAGAAAAGAAATGTTGTGAAGAAAACTCACTTGTGTGCATGTGGAAATGAATCCGGAGTTGTGTAGCAACGAATGCGAGACATGACAACAACAAGAACAACTAACTACATCCGCTCAAACTGGGAAACTTTCTCAAGTCTGCTGCTCTAACTTCCTTCAGCCACCACACCACCAGCAGGCAAGCTCACGGAGCCTGGCAAAAATAGATCCTTCATTACACTCAAAAACGAACAATAATATAACACATTTCGCAATAAACTGACATGTAGAAGTTAATAAATATTGTTTTTGATGTATTTATTGTGTTAATATAATTTATTTCATTTGAATAACAAAGTGCTCAGTGCGAAGTAATTTTTGTGCTGGCTGTTGCTACAACAGCGAGGTATAGAACACAGGGGCGGGGAAACCAAGGCAACCAGAGGTTTTCGATTGGTAATAATACTAATAATGGGAATAGAAGAACATAGGATAGATAAATCAACCTCATTGTCAGCGATACAAACTGCTTTAAGACAAGAGAAAAGTCTCTATATTAACCGCATTACCAGAGATACAAACTGCTTCAAGACAAGATAGCCTATGTCTCTATATTTACCGCATTCCCAGAGATACAAACTGCTTTAATACACAAGAAAAGCCTCTATATTAACCGCATTCCCAGAGATATAAACTGCTTTAAGGCAAGAGAAAAGTCTCTATATTTACCGCATTCCCAGAGATACAAACTGCTTTAATACACTAGAAAAGCCTCTATATTAACCGCATTCCCAGAGATATAAACTGCTTTAAGGCAAGAGAAAAGTCTCTATATTTACCGCATTCCCAGAGATACAAACTGCTTTAAGGCAAGAGAAAAGCCTCTATATTAACCGCATTCCCAGAGATATAAACTGGATCAAACTTTGGATCTTTTCTCCACGCCATACAGTGGGTAGTGAGCAGGCACATAGATTGGCTGGATCTGCACCACTGGGTGGTGAACTGACAAATGACAAGGTAGATGTGGTCAAGGCCCTTTGGGAACAATCAACGGAATCATTAGAGAAACAAGATTATTATGGCCTGGAGAGAACGAGACACCTGAGTGTAACCAGAGGGTCTGGCCAGCCACAACAATCAGAGGAAAGGCAAGACGGACATCTAACCAGTTTTGGAACTCTGCGCTGGCCTCTGAAGATGAGGACAGGGCATGCATAGGAATTCCTCGAGTGCTGTGATGTCAATTTTTGACTCAACTAAACTCGACTGTAGAGGATATAACGGAATTGAAAAATGGAATGTGGATCATATGTAAAATATAATGACACAAAGGGGCCACTAAATCGGCATTTGGGGGGGGGGGATGATGAAATCAACACCATGCCGGCGTCTTTTACTTTCCAGATTACATGGTACCTGTGTTATGCTGGGTTGACCTGGGAGCCAGAATCAATAGTAATTTTTTTTTTTTTTTGGTATTTAAAAACCTCTTATGAGATGCGGGTTTGAGCCATAGACTCTCTGACCTTAGTCCAGCGTCTAGCTATTACGCCACCATGGTTTCCCAGTTCATGAATTAATTTTCCAGAGGATTAACAGCACCATCATGATGTGCCTGCCGGTAAGCGTAGGCTCTTATGTTTCTGCATCTCAGATGAGCCGATGAGGACTGCTTTGTTTGCTTCTTCTATGACATTCTCTGCATTCTTCCCAGAAACCACCCTATCCTTCTCAGAAACCACCCAATTCCTTCCCAGAAACCACTCCATTCCTTCTCAGAAACCACCCCATTTCTTCCCAGAAACCACTCCATACCTTCACAGAAACCACTCCATTCCTTCCCAGAAACCACTCCATACCTTCACAGAAACCACTCCATTCCTTCTCAGAAACCATTCCATACCTTCCCAGAAACCACTCCATACCTTTCCAGAAACCACTCCATTCCTTTCCAGAAACCACTCCATTCCATCTCAGAAACCACTCTATTCCTTCCCAGAAACCACTAAATACCTTCACAGAAACCATCCCATTCCTTCTCAGAAACTACTCCATTCCTTCTCAGAAACCACTCTATTGATTCTCAGAACCACTCCATTCCTTCTCAGAAACCAGTTCATTCCTTCTCAAAAACCACTCCATTCCTTCACAGTACCACTCAATTCCTTCTTAGAAACCACCCTATACCTCCCTAGAAACCATTCCATACCTCCCCAGAAACCACTCCATACCTCCACAGAAACTACTCCATTCCTTCCCAGAAACCACTATATTCCTTCACAGAAACCACTCCATACCTTCCCAGAAACCACTCCATACCTTCCCAGAAACCACTCCATACCGTCCCAGAAACCACTCCATACCTTCTCTTAAAAACCACTCTATTCCTTCTCATAAACCACTCCACTCCTTCTCAGAAACCACATCATTCCTTCTCAGAAACCACTTTATTTCTTCTCAGAAACCACTCTATTCCTTCTCAGAACCATTCCATTCCTTCTCAGAAACCAGTTCATTCCTTCTCAAAAACGACTCCACTCCTTCTCAGTACCACTCCATTCCTTCCCAGAAACCACTCCATTCCTTACCAGAAACACTGAGAGGATTAACAAAGACAGAGTCGGCGTCTGTGGCGTTGCGAACGCGCTTCGTAATGCCGGGGTGCCAGGTTCGTTTCCCAGCTGCAGATGATTTGTCTTGCGTTGGTTTCGACAGTTGTACCAAGAGCTTACCGTTTAGAAAGCAATGACAAACTGCTGAACGTAAAAAATTTTCCTAGAAAAACCACAACAACCAAATGGTTTAGGGCTTATTCTGCAACGCTTGATAAGGACAGAACAATCTTTAAAAAAAAAAAAAAAAACTACTATTTCTGTTTGTTCTACGATGTAGGCAGGGTACCCATTTGAGGCTGGGTCGACCTGGGAGCCAAGGTCATGTTTATAAAAAATTCCAGCTCTATGCGGAGTTAAACCCACCGTCTCTGGATATGAAGGCGTGCGTTTTGCCGTCACATCGCGGCGGCTCCCCACCCCGGATTGTGTAGATTTTGTTGAATAATAAAAAAAAAAAAAAGTAATGTAAAGATCCCTTTTCACGCCTTAGGCGCATCGGCTATATGGGAAAAGCGTCCTATATTTTTACAGACCAATCGGCACTGGATGGGTAATGTGGTCAGCATTACGCCGGCCATCTTTACTTCCCCAGGACAGCCATCCTGGTATCCATTTTAGGCTGGGTTGACCTGCGGCGCCCCATACCATGATAAAAATCCACGCAGCCAGCAGTGGGTTTCGATCGCCGTACGTTGGATTACGAGTCGGACTCGCAACGCCTAAGCCACGGACGCCGCTGAAGAATAATAACCTCTTTAAAGGCAACACGCTCAGAGTTATATAGAAGTTCTTTCCCCTATTCGGCGCCAGCCAGTAATTCCTTCTGCAAAAATAAGGTCATGATGTTGGCAAACATTCTCCAATTTAGATAACCGGTTATGGTACAACTTTGCACGTCAAAACATTTGGGGAAAAAAAGGGTGGGGGGGGGGAGTGGGAAGAGACCAATTAGAATTGCTAATTTAAATTCATCATCATCATGTAGCAGGTCGTTTGCAGAACGTCACTCTTCTCGTCACGGTCTGTCTAAACAAAACTCAGTCTCTCAACAGCTCTCCTGCCTCGTGACTTACATATTCAAGGAGTCTATCTGCGCCCATCTTCGTGTTGATCAGCCCTGTCATTCCATCCTTGTATCAAGCCTTCTGCTACTGTTTTGTTTCCAATCCACCATAGCACTTGATATGACAATTCTGAGACAAGGTGCTGTTTATTAGCCAATATTTCTTAGATGTTCAGATCTTTTAAAATGTCATTATTTCTTCTCTTCTTTGTCCATAGTATTCTGAGAATCTTTCTATAACACTTCAGCCTGGAGAGAATGAGCCATCTGGGTGTAACCAGAGGGGCTGTCTGGCTCACCAAACTCAGAGGAAAGGTGATGGACATATAACCAGATTGTGACCGGTACCATCAGAAATGGAACTCTGCGCTGGCTGCTGACGATGAGGATGAAGCATACATGGGAATGCCCCCGAGTGCTGTGTTGTCGATTCCTGACTCAACTCAACTCCTTTAGCTCAAAAGCAGCTATTTTATTTTTTAAGGACTGGGAGATAGTCCACAACTCACATCCATATGTTGCTAAAGCAGAGATGTAAGCTCTGAAAATTTTAACTTTGATTTCCTTGCTGGTACCTAAATTCTTGTTATCAAAAATACTGTTGAGAATAATTTCAGGCACTTTATTATTTAGTTACCCCAAATAGGGGGAATCCAGGGAAAATCCACAGCTGACTGGACAATTGACCATTTAAAAGGATGCAAGTGTGCTGTTGTGTGGTCTTCTTGTTTATTGGTGTGGTATTTTTCTGTCTGTTGGTGTGCAATTAGCTAGTGTACAATACTGGCCATGTTTCATTATTTGACTGTCCTGTGATGTCATATGGGGTAAGCAAAAAATATAGTACCTAATTTCAAGACTTGAAAGTCTAAAACATTCAGCACAATAATGTAACAAGCAGTAAGGCATTGTGAGCTAACTGCCTAAACACTTTCCTGCTGGCAATATTATTTCCCATGAATGAGACACTAGAACAGAAAATAATTACCTGTAAAATGTGCTTTCTCCGCAAGATCACTAACAACACAAGAAGAAACAGGGTTATGTATACCAGCATCAGAGAGAAAGTTGGAAAAAGACTGTCTGGATTATACTGACAAAGAATAAAATGGTTTGGCTATCCAGTGAGAATGCAGACCAAACTGCATATGAGACTTTTATCTGGGAGGAAGGCGAGCGGAAGTCCAAGAAAGAGATGGACAAATGGTGTAGAAGAAACCTGCAAAAAGATTAACAAATCCATAACCCAAGCCACCAGAGAAGCGCAAGACAAATTCAGAAAACCACAACACTGGGCTACAACCTGGTGTCAGTGAGATGACAAAAGAAGAATAAGAATATTATTTCCCACCTCCAAACTGAACTGCAAGTTACTTTGCAATCATAAAGAATTAAATGAGGGTTTTCCCCTGTGTGGGTTCCAGGGCCCTATTATAGGGAAAACAAGAACAGACCAACTGCCTACCCAAAAGCATGTCGTAAGAGTCAACTAATTGGGAGCTTCCTTCAAAGTCGGAGTGCATTTGCCTGAGAAGTAATTAACCAATAGTCTGCATACAAATTAGTCAGATCTGTCAAACGGATGCACACGCAACATTCAAGTTCTGGAACAGGACTGGATACAGACAATGACATGACCTAGCTTTTCCTGCTGATCTGAGTCTGCACTCAGGCAGATGTATGTATTCTTCTTCTTCATTATTTTTACCAGCTGTAAACTCCGGTGGAAAGCACTCGGTGTTCGTTATTCCAGAACCTGAGTGCTGCATGCACAGCCATTTAAAAAATCTGGCTTATTTGTATGCAGACTGCCGGTTTGATGCCTCTCAGGCTGTTGTATTTCGACTCCAAAAAAAAAGCCCGCTAATTAGCTGATTCGTACGACATGCTTTCTGGGCAGGCAGTGGGTCTATTCTTGTTTTCTATACAATGAGGACCTGGAACTCACATGGGGAAACTTCCTCACTGGTCTACCGATATTTAAGTTGTTCTCGTAATATTGACCATTTATTTAGAGTTTCTGTTTAGTTTCATACAGCTCTGAGTATGACATGATATCTCGGGTCAATATTCCCTTGACGGTCTGTACAAGAAAATGACATAATATCTCATTGGGTCAATATTCCCTTCTTAACGGTCTGTACAAGAAACAGTTTTGTGGTTTGTACATGCAGCCAGCATGGGCCCAATGGTGAAATACCCAGAGCCTGTGCAACAGCTAGTTAACTGTGTGTATGTCTGTCCATGCTCGGAAAGTAAGTAGTAGTCATTAATGGCTTTGATTCTGTTCACTTCTGATAGACTGGATGACCCTTTTTTCTTCTCAATGTTAGTTAGATTATCCTCATTGTCACTGAACCATTCAGTCCACAAGTCCTGTGAATACCTCCTCAGTAAATCCTGCAGTGTCGAGCGATTGACGATACCAGTCCTTTGTTGATTTCTTATTCTTCTTTGGCTTACAACATAGTTCTCTTATCTGGCCATTTTCAACATGTTGTTCTTGCAGTCTGATCATTGTCACAGATTCACAGTCATCACTTCTCAATATATGTGATGTCTTTGTCTTCCTGTTCACACCTCCCTTCCCTTTTAGATATTTATCCACAGTTTCATTTTGTTGCTCAGATGCAGGATTTCTCCTGAAAATAAATACCAGCTTGTCAATAGTCAGGCTGATAAAATCTCACATTAAAAACACAAAATCAACACAAAATATTCATAAATTTATTTAAATATCTGACTAATAATAAGTACTATTGTAAAGAGTTAAATATTTTGAGAATTTATACGTTAACTAAATATAAACCTCAAATAATCAAATAAACATTATCTTGGCAACAATACAAAAATATGTCGAGCACAGAAACACACAATGTATAATACTAATACCTGCAAATAAACCTATCTGGTATATGCAGTCAAAATGAACAGAAATGCTTTAATTACCTGGCAGTGATTATGGGAATTTCCCTGGAATGTATGTAACAAACACAGCAGGGTTTTCCATTCTGTTATGTCTGCCACAATGAAAATTCAACACTGGCATATAATCATAGCTTTCTAAAGACTGCTGGTAGTAATAGTAATTCAAACAACCATATCCTGTTTAACCCATCTGGGTTCAAATGAGGTATAAAAATTGTTTTTTTTTTCTTCTGTTTCAATACTGGCTTATTTACAATTCCATTTTGTTAAATTGTCCATCAAATTCTCTCCCCAAGACTCACTTTATCACCTCTAGAGTGGGACAGTGTATCATATTAAGACAAAAGTTAAGTTTTATGGTACTGGTACAGAACACACATAAATGTGTTTCTGCAACTTCGCCTCTGAAAATGTTGAGCTTGTACTATAACATTGTAAACTTTATGGTGCCAACAAAATAGCAGCCTGGCCTGTTCCAACCTCAATCAAGATAAAGTTGTATGGTCAACATGGAGATTTGGACTGTAAGATTTCTTTCTCAGCATATCATGGAGCAAGAAATACTCATATCCTTAAAGATCTGAACATCAAGTAAGGTTGGCTTATAAATACCATCTTGTCTCGAAAACTGAAATATGCTGGCATGGCAAGCACCATGGCAGATTAGAAAGAACAGAAGCAGAAGACATGGTGCAAGGGAAGAAGGCAGGAGCTGACCAGCATGAAGATGGGCATATGATATAAATGACACTTTGGGTAGGAAAGTGAGCTAGGCAGGAGGCAGACTGTGATAAGAATGACGGTCTGCGATGGACCTGCTGCATGACGGCCAGCTCCTGATATATGTTTTTCTGATAGACAGATCAAAGAAGAAGAAGCTTGTGACTTAAAGAGGCATATATAACAAATTAACTGAATACAGAAAGTGCTCTCATTTGTGCTCAAATAGAGGGTGTCAGAAAGAGGGTGATCAAATGTTACATAGAACCTGTTCTGCTGTATGGCAGGGAATCTTGGAATGTCAGTGACAAAATTAGGAAGAATCTGGAAGCAACAGAGATGTGGTTTCTAAGACAAATGTTACGAACACCTTGGACAGCCAGAGTAACTTACAACGATTGCTTGAAAGAAGCTAATGAAAGTATATCTCTACATACAACAGTAAGAAAGAGACAAACACTGTTCTTTGGCCCCAAAATGAGAAGAGAGACATTAGAAAACATCGTGACAACTGGAAAGATCAGTGGAAAAAGGGGTAGAGGCAGACCAAGAGAGATGATGCTGGATGGGCTGAAATAATGGCATGGAGGGATATAAAGAGAGCTGATCCAGGCAACCAGGGATCGTGACCTGTGGAGACGCATGAGCGCCTACAACAGTTGGCAGAGCACATGATGATGACAGAAAGTGCTAAGATGTGGTAATTAACAAAATGTGAATATCCATGACATTTGTACCGGTATGCCCTGTAATCACATGATTTAACCCCTGATCCACCTGAGACAGCAGTGTATAAGTGTCATTTCTACTGAGAAAATCAACAACATCCAGTCCTGCTACTGCTGCATCAGCTTTGAAACCTACAGAAATGACACCACCTGCAGCTGGGTTGGGACCATCAATGCCGTCTGTTCCTGCAGCTAAGAATACAACATTTGTTGGTACAGGTAACTGGCTACTACCATGCACTTTGCCTAGGTTCGGAAATTGATTTTCAAGTTGCAATGCTGCAGCTACTGCCATTTCTTGATTTCTGCCACCGATACCTTTACCTTTCACAATGACAGTGGTCTCCCCTCCTGCAACAATGCACACTCCCTTTTTACCAGATGTTACAGCCTGTTGAGCAAGAACTTGCATTTCCCGTAACTTTTCAGTTGTAATTTTAAACGTATTTACTAACTTTTTTTCTAGATCTGATAGTTCCTCTTTCTGCACAGATTCTTTCAGCCCCAAAGATATGTACTTTGCCAGACTTATATACATCCGACCAACATCTTGAGCTTCACCTTCAACTTGTGTGGACAGCAGGTACGGCAAATAGCCCAGACTAGAACTTCTAGCACATGCTGCCTCACAAGCACTCTTGTTGGAACCAACTAGAACATTCTGCACAAGAGACCAGTTTACATTTTCCCTGTCACCTTCAAGCCGTTTATTGTGTTCTTCCTTCAGCAGTTTGTTCACAGATTGTGGGATGGAGGACCAGATGTTCAACTCATCTAAAACTCGGGTGCTATCTTCAAGGGTGCATGCGTTCTTTACTGTAGGTCCACAAGCAATGAAGTCTAAGGGATCGCCGATTATATCAGACAGAATAAGGGAGATGATCTGAAAAATAGCATTACCATTTGCAGTTATTATGCATTAAAAATATCAATTCTAAATATTATTTGTTACAAATAGAAGCCAAGCAAGAACAAAAAATTAATAAAAGGTGTCTCTTGTGCAAGCTTCGCTTATATCTTCTTCTTCTTTTTGTTCGTCTGTATGATGCAACTGTTGAGAGACATTTTTACCCAGGGAATTGTGGGTAGGCTGAAGAAAGCAAGGCTGGACACTACATCTCTGGGAGCCACCAACTCCGAGATCCCCTGCCAACTCTGTTTAGGTCACAAAAGTGAGCCATTATCCATGGAGCATGACGGGAACGTACGGCAGGAGTCTTGCATGATGGTCTATAAAACCAGCACAGAGAAAGCTGGTACCTGAGGTGAGCAATGGAGAATCTCCTTATAAGGGTCACAAAGGTCTCAACTTTCCCCTCATGCCTGTAACCGAAATCACAGTGTAACGTTTGACTTGAATAAACCTTACACATTTACATCAAACATCATTGATAACTGTACTAATTGAATATATCTAGAAGATTCTTTTTTTTTCTTTTTCAGGTGCATGGTCTGCAAAACACATTCAGAATCAAAATTTCAAAAAGGTCATTTTTTAAAAAGAATTTTACAGGTCAAAAGGGTTAAACCAGAGGCTGATGTCATAAACTCTACACCAGGGCTATTCAGCTGGTGTTGCAGAATCAGGAGTTCAACAAATGATTCATGACAATTACCGCTAAGTCATGTGATTACCTATGCAGATGGCTCTGTGTTGAGAGCAGACGAAGATCATGGGGGTTCATAGAAAAAGCCAATGGACGTTGCTTAGTGCAGCAAAGCCTGGCATATGATAACACAATGTCTAGTTCAAGAATGGAGGTGGAGGCAGTCACTGCAGCCTTCCACTGGCTTGAGAATCAGCTGTACACACATGCCGTAATTGTAACTGACTCACAGAGCATGTTGAGAAAGGTGAAGGCGGACATGCTCTTTACAGAGTGGCAAGCTTCGCTTCAGAAGACCCAGACAATTAGCACTCTTTGGATATTTTCTCCGGGTTATGCTAGTGTATTGGAAAATGAGCAGCCAAGAAGACTGGCCGATTCTGCACCACTTGGTAGGGATTTGATGTATGACAAGCTAGATGTGAACAGTGCAGAGGCACAGACAGATAACTATGGTCTGAGAAGAATGGCGCTGTGAGGAATTGAGTTACCAGAGGATGTGGCTGACATCACACAAGAGAAAGGCAAGACATATAAACAATCAGGCAGTTGCTGGTGCTACCAGAATTGGAACTCTTCACTTGCTGCTGAAGATGGCGATTTAGCGCTTATGGGAGTGTCCCAAGTGCTGTGATGTCTATTCTTAATTCAACATTCAACATTTAGGGTTATTTAACTAATTTTATTTAGGGCCAAAATGCTGATAATTGGGATGGTCACAGGCCAGAGCTCCCAGCTCCAGCACAGAAAGATCAAAACAATTGGCAGTGATCCACAGGCCACTTGCTAGGCCTTCGCGGGCCATATTTGTACCGTGGGCCGCCAAAATAGATCTGCTTTACAAAAACAAAAACATGTGTGAACAAGTCACATATACAGAATGGATTGTTGTTTTATTCCCTAACAACCTCACAGGCCAGAGGTGGCCAGTAATTTTTTAGGTTTGAGGGCTATTTTTAATTTCAGTAATCATGAGTGGTCTATACTGCATTTCCAAAATCTCATTTATATAAACTACAGACTCTATTGTCATTATCATCATCATCTTTTGTGTGCCGTTAGATGTCACACAGGGCTCACATTCGATTCCTCAACTCCGCTCTTTTGCATGCAACTATCTCCATTTTCTGACAAGAAGTTCAGCTCAGCATTTTTAGCCTTTCATAATATTGTTCTTCTCAATGTTACTTTTGGATGTCCTCTTTATCTCAGACCATTTGTTTCCCATTCTATGTTTATTTTGTAATTCTTTGCTCTCAGAGTGTGCAAATATATCTCCACCTCCTTTGTCCTATTGCAATCAATACAGGTATTTGCCCAGACATTTCTCTGATCTCCTTAATTTGTTTAAACTCATTCCATTTTTGTTCATGATTTTTTTTTCTGACATTTACTTTTAAATGGACTTAGTTTTTTTCCATATCTTTGGTGGTTCTCCAACTTTTGCTGGCATATGTTAGAATTAACATAACATTATAAAAAAATTCATAATTTGGTCTTAAGTTGGAGCTCTATATTCTGTTAAAACTTTTAAAGACTTTTTTTTTTTGCTTTGCAAATGTGCATCATAATTTCTTTTACTTTATCTCCTTGAGAGTCAAAATGTCTACCCAAATATGTGAAATGGTCTGTTACTTTACTGGTTTGTTCTCTTGCATGACATCTACATGAGCTGTTGTTGGTATCTTCAATATATTTGTTTTCTCAAAATTTATTTGTAGTCCTATTTTTGATGCTGTAAAATCATCTGTTTTTCATTGCATGTCTTTGTTATTTTCACTTAACAGAACATTATCATCTGCAAAATCCAGATCTTCCAGTTGTCTCTACCCAATCAATGCCAGTATTGCCTTTGCAGCATTTTTTTTCCATTACCCAATCAATGGCCACTCCAAACAACAAGGGCAATAGAATGCAGCCTTGTTTCACTACAGTTTTCACCAAAAAACAGTCACTTAGACCATTTTCAGTGCACACTGCACATTCTGAACCATAATTTAAATTTCTTATAATTTATATTATTTTGGCGGGAATGCTGTAGCATTCCAAAATTTCCCATTGTGAAATTCTATGTAAGGTGTCTAAGGCCTTCTTGAAATCAATAAAATTCAGGATGAAAGGTTGTTGCTTCTCAATTCTTCTAGAACAAGTCTCAGGGTAATTTTTCTGATCCAGGCAACTTCTTCCAGTTTTTAAACCAGCTTGTTCTTCTCTCATGACTGTATCAACTGCCTCTTTAATTCTTTTAAATATTACTTTAAACATTTTTTTGACATAACAGACAGTATGGTAATTCCTCTCCAATTACTGCACTCATTAGGATTCTAAAGGTAGATCCCCCCAAAAAATGTTTTTGATAAAGACATTATGGCACAAAACAGTTGCATGCATCTCTCTCCCCTTGCTGATCTACTTCCCCATGTTGGTTCTGAGGTCCCATTGTTAGGTTAGCTGCGTGTCACTTAAAGGACACTGCAGAACCAACCCCAGGATTTTTGGAGCTGTTGTCGTTTTTCTAGGCAAATTTACATTTAACCTTTTGCCAATACTTTCTCAATGGTCAGCTCTCAATACTACTGTTGAAATCAACACAAGGCGGTCTGCTGCTAAATCACCTGCAGCTTGGATCTAACCTGCACCTTCCACATTAGGAAGCAATACTAAAGGGGGTGGGTGAAGATTGGAATGTATAAATAACCCCTCCCCCCCCCCCCCCCCACCCTCAACAAGTATGTACAAGTTTATGAAAGAGGGATATTTCCTTCGAAGTGTATCTACCTGAGAGGCGAGGAACCAGCAGTCTGCATACAAAAATGCAGGATCTATAAAATGGAGGTGTGTGCAAAATTCAGATTATGGAACAAGACCAAAGTCCAGAAGTGGATGAACAACCAGAAATTGCCGCCAGATTACAGCCGTGAACATGAAGAAGAAGAGAAGTGATCTACAAATAGATCAACATGTCAGCTACCTCTGAACTAGAACTTCAAAAGAAAAAAAAAACCAGCAATGAAAGGGGAGGTATAAACATAAACAAATAGTGTACACTTGATGTTTATGTTTTACAACATTCAACACTTTCCTACCTTTGCAGGCTGTGCCAGTTTGGCTAGACCTCCTCCCTTCAAAATCTCAATTTCCTTTCTCACAGTGTTCATCTGAACAATATTGGCTCCAGATCTGGACATTAACCTGGTCAGTGATAACATGTCCTTGAGGGTCACTGGTGGTTTTGGACTTGGCAGCAATGCTGACCCTCCACCTAATTAGCAAAGAGATTATACAGTTGTTAGAGCATCAGTCCAACAACGCCCAGATTCTAATATCCACAAATCAAAGTTATTCCCAGAGGTTTCCACTCGTAAGAGTAATAGACATATCGCCAACACCATTACAAGCATATCTCCAGCTGGGCTTATAATTGTGTTTCCATAGTGGAGGACACCTATCAAAATGTGTTTTAAATCAGTGGTAGTCATCAGAAAATATAATGAGAAATGTCAAAAATGACCAGACTTGTGACAGTTATGATATGCTCAAAATTGGTGGCAACCCTATTCTGGAACTTTGCTACGCAGATGACACAGTCCTCCTTTTGAACAGCGTAAAGGAAATAGAAAATTTAATATTGTCTGTCCAAAAGCACAGCGAAGAACAAAATCTTTTCTTGAATTTAAAGAAAAGGAAAATAATGTCCACAGATAAAACTGGCGGTCACCCAAAAAAACAAAAACAATTAATGATGAAGAAATTGAAAATGTTACAAACTTTGAATATCTAGGCACGATAATAAACAGCAATGGAGACTGTTTGACAGAAATTAAAAGGAGGATGGCCATAGCAATGCAAAGATTGAACAGCCTTAAAAGTCTATGGTTAAGCACCAGCAAGGAGATCAAAATTTGAATTTTTAGAGCATGCATCTTTCCTGTGGCTACATACGGATGTGAGTCATGGACTATCTCTCAGTCCTTAAGAAAGAGAATAGGGGCCTTTGAGCTGAAATGCTATAGAAAGATTCTCAGAATATCTTGGACAAAGAAGAGGAGAAATACTGAAATATTGAAAGATCTGAACATCAAGGAAGATTGGCTAATTAACAGCATCCTGTCTCAGAAGTTGAAATATTTTGGTCATATCAAACGCCACGACGGATTGGAAGAAATTATAGCAGAAGGCATGGTACCAGGAAGGAAGGACAGGGACAGCGGTGGGAGAACTGACGAGAGACCGAGTTTCTTTCAGGCAGACTGTGATGAGAGCGACGTTCTGCAAAGAACCTGCTACATGATGATGATCGTAGTCATGTACAGCATACTAAATAAATAAAAATGGTTTTAATTATTAAAAAAAAAGTGCTTTTCAGCAATGTATGAAAAAAGTCTGTGGCTGAGGCATTGCGAATGAGCTTCATAATGCCAGGGTACCGGGTTCGATCCCAGCTGTGGACGGTTTGTCTTGTGTTGGTTTTAACAGTGGTACCAAGAGCTGACCGTTCAGAGGCAATGGCAAACTTCTGAACATAAAATATGCCTAGAAAAACTACAAGAGTAATACTGGAGTTGTTTCTGCAACGTCCTGTAAAGGATACAAAACTAACTTACGGGACACCCTGTACTGATTTAAAAAAAAGCAGAAGACTATTTTCCACAAACGGGCACTACGTAGAAGCAGCTGTTGTTTTTTTGTTGTTGTTCGTCCATCATGAGTGATAAAGACCACTTTCATCCAAAGTAGTAATGATCAATGATTATGAGTACGAAGGTGGCTGATGAGTCCAATATAAGCCAGGAAAATTCTTGAGCAGTGTGGACAACAGATGAAAGCAGCAGAAAGTTTGGGATTATCAGTACCATTCTTTCTAGCTGGATGAAAGTGACTTGTGCAAGGACTTGGATTTAAGTAAGGAAGAGTTGCGCAATTCATTGACCTCACTCTTTCACCTGTGTCCACCTTGATCCAATGGCAAGACAGTGTCAAGACGATTGGAAATGGACCTAGGTGCAGTGGATGACCAAGGCGTCTTGAGTGCCCTACCTTGCTCAAAGCTCTTCACAGAGCCTGCTGGTGAACGCCTTCGTGTCTGTTGAACATGCAGCTAGTATCATTATTACTGCAGCTTTTGTTCTTTCTCCTCTTGCTTTTTTCTCATCTGATTTCTCTCTCTCTTTTTTTTTAAGTCTCTGTTTTAATTTACAACATTATTTTTCATGCTTTTTTTTGGCTGACCACAAATGACGTCACAGGACAGTCTGATATTTTAGAGCGTGGTAACAGCGGGTTATCAGTATTTTCTGTGCTTTAGCACCCCTTTCCAATGCCAAGGTTTTCCTGTGTTTACTGAATCCTAACGAAAACTATACACTTAATATACCACCCCCTGAAATATTTGTCCGTGACCTGTGAATTTCCCGTTTGTGGTCGGCCATAAAAAAAAAGTAAATTTTTAAAGATAAAGTTATTATAATAGTGATCTGTATTAGTGACCAAAACTATGGTTAGATGTAAACTAGCACAATAATCGTTGTCAGGAATATCATATGAGAAGACTGGCAACTGTCCCTGGAATCTGACATTTCGATGACCTAGATGTTGCTTTTATTACTTATTTATCAACTGTTCAAAATGTCCATATTATCTTTGTTTTCATCTATTCTATATCTTTTCTTCTTCTTCAGCATTCCGAGCCCTTGAGGTTCATTGCTGCAGATAACACACGCCTCGATTCATCTCTCTGGTTTCATCTTTCCAGTTGGTGACACCAAGTGTTTGCAAGTCTGTCTGGATATTATATTTCCATCGTCTTCTTGGTCTGCCTCGTGGCCTATGACCATTCATCTCCCTTGTGTATACAGTTTTTACTTCTCTGTCATCTGAAGTTTTTGTCCATCTGGACTGTCTATTATATCGAGCGAAAGTTAAATGAATTTAGAGAAAAAACGCTTGAGGAAAATTGCGAACATAAAATGGGAAAAATTCAAAAAGGGTGAAGAAATAAGAGACATGTCTGGGCAGCCACAGGTAACAGCAGTTATAAGACAGAGAAGAGGGCTCTATATTGGACATGTTCTGAGGAGAGACGAACAGATAATCACTAAATTGGCACTGAGATGGGAATCAGATGGATCAGGAAACAATAATGTCAAGAAAAACCCTGGGATGAGCACTGTAAAAAATAAAGTAAAGGACCTTTTTCCATGCCTTTATAGTATAGGGCATATAGGGTTAGACCTACATTTTTATAGACCAAGGCTAGACCTACATTTTTACAGACCAATCAGCACAAGATGGGTAATGTGGTCAGCATCACACCGGCCGCTTTTACTTTCCTGGGACTGCACCCGGTACCCACTCAAGGTTGAGTCGACCTGGGAGTTAAGGTCATTTTTGAAAAATGTCAGGCTCAGCTAGGGAGAGAACCCACGACCTTCCAATTCCGCCGTGAGCATCTAACCGCTATGCCATGGTGACTTCCAAGTAAACAGTGTGGAGGCACAAATAAATTATCACAGGAATGGTGCAGCCAGGAGTTCTGTCTGATGCTCAACACTCAGAGAAGCGATGAGATGACATACAAGAAGACTGTCGCAGGTCCTATCAGAATTAGAACTGTGCGCTTGCTGCTAACGACAGGGAAGGAGGGCTAATGGGAACGTCCCAAGTGTTATGATGTCTGTTCTTAACTCATAACTTGCCTTCTTCTTCTGCCTTTGTAACCCTCAATGGAGCATAGGCCCTAAACCAACTCATGCCAAGTCATTGTATCCTTCGCTATGACATGCAGCTCTCCAAATGTCTTCCCCATCTTTTTTTTTTTAACTTCACTCTCTAGCTCCCTTCTCCATGTATTTGTTGGTCTTCCTTTATTCCTGTGCCCCTGTGGGTTCTAGTGCAAAGACATTCTCGTTATATTGCCCTCAGGTTTTCTCAACAGGTGTCCTATCCAGCTTCAGTTTCTTGTCTTCACCCATTGGTCCTCTGGAATTTGTTCAGTTCTCTCCCAAAGCTCTGCATTAGTGATTCTATCATGCCATTTAATTCCCTCTATTCGGCACAGGCACCAGCACCAGTTAATGAATGTTTCTAGTTTATTAGTAACTTCCTTAGTTGTTCTCCATGTTTCCGCCACAAACAACAGTACTGATTTGACAACAACAAACAAATCATAACTTATAATGAAATGGGAAACTTTTGCTTTAGTTACCTGAAATGAGCACTATCAAAATGTCATCCTCCTTCACTGCTTCAGCTATCTTAATGATCTCTCTGGCTGCCTCATGAGCTGCTTCATCAGGCAGGTTACCTGGAGCTCCTTCCATGACTTTAATACGAGAGTCTGGCTTCACAAGCATGTCTCTGGAATAATGTATGATTATAAACATACAGCCTGTTAAGCTTGACAGTGGAACAGATTTTGACTGTAGCCTAGTTGGTTTTGGGTAAGGATCCCTTTCACTCTCATTCTCTCAGCTTTCATAATATAGAATGAACAATAGTTTATCATTCTCCGAGCTTTCATAACACATCTATAGAATGATTTATAGTTTATCATTCTCCCAGCTTTCATAACACATCTATAGAATGATCTATATTTTATCATGCTTTCATAACACATCTATAGAATGATCTATATTTTATCATGCTTTCATAATACATCTATAGAATGATTTATAGTTTATCATTCTCCCAGCTTTCATAATACATCTATAGAATTTTGACTGTAGCCTAGTTGGTTTTGGGTAAGGATCCCTTTCACTCTCATTCTCTCAGCTTTCAAAAGATATAATGAACAATAGTTTATCATTCTCCCAGCTTTCATAGCACAACTATAGAATGATCTATAGTTTATCATTCTCCCAGCTTTCATAACACATCTATAGAATGATCTATAGTTAATCATTCTCTCAGCTTTCATAATATAGAATGAGCGATAGTTTATCATTCTCCCAGCTTTCATAACATATCTATAGAATGATCTATAGTTTATCATTCTCCCAGCTTTTATAACACATCTATAGAATGATCTATAGTTTATCATTCTCCGAACTTTCATAATATAGAATGAGCGATAGTTTATCATTCTCCCAGCTTTCATAAGACATCTATAGAATGATCTGTAGTTTATCATTCTCCCAGCTTTCATAATATAGAATGAGCGATAGTTTATCATTCTCCCAGCTTTCATAACACATCTATAGAATGATTTATAGTTTATCATTCTCCAAGCTTTCATAATATAGAACGAGCATAGTTTATCATTCTCCCAGCTTTCATAACAAATCTATAGAATAATCTATAGTTTATCATTCTCCGAGCTTTCATAATATAGAATGAGCGATAGTTTATCATTCTCCCAGCTTTCATAACACATCTATAGAATGATCCATAGTTTATCATTCTCCCAGCTTTCATAACACATCTATAGAATGATCTATAGTTTATCATTCTCCCAGCTTTCATAACACATCTATAGAATGATCCATAGTTTATCATTTTCCCAGCTTTCATAACACATCTATAGAATGATCCATAGTTTATCATTCTCCCAGCTTTCATAATATAGAATGAGTGATAGTTTATCATTCTCCCAGCTTTCAAAACACATCTATAGAATGATCCATAGTTTATCATTCTCCCAGCTTTCATAACACATCTATAGAATGATCTATAGTTTATCATTCTTCCAGCTTTCATAACACATCTATAGAATGATCTATAGTTTATCATTCTCCCAGCTTTTATAACTCATCTATAGAATGATCTATAGTTTATCACTCTCCCAGCTTCATAACACATCTATATAATTATCTGTAGTTTATCACTCTCCCAGCTTCATAACACATCTATATAATTATCTGTAGTTTATCATTCCCCCAATTTGAGCATTTATAAATAAAAAAATGATTTTTATAAAAAATCTTTTCCTATGTATTCACAAAGATGAACAGATCTGGTATCAGTGAGACAACAAAACCACGACACTGGGTTACAACCTGGTACTAGTGAGATGACAAAACTACGTCACTGGGCTACAACCTGGTATCAGTGAGATGACAAAACCATGACACTGGGCTACAACCTGGTACCAGTGAGACGACAAAACCATGACACTGGGCTACAGCCTGGTATCAGTAAGAAAGACGACAAAACCATGACACTGGGCTATAACCTGGTATCAGTGAGATGACAAAGGACAGTTTTCCTGTGGGATCAACTTAAGAGATGGGCCAATCTGCAATTTTGATTATTGAATATGTACTCACTGTTTGCCTTCCTCGTTAAACATCTGCTGGATTCCCACAGGGACGCTGATAACCCCTTTAACAATGTGCTCTCCTATAGAATCATCTACAGCCCTGGCCATGCCGATGACTGCCTTCCCAAAGCCTATTACATAGACATTTTTCTGCAGACGGTATTCTGCCTCATCCACTTTCAGAACAGTGCCACTTTGAGAAAGCTTCAGTTTCTGAAACAGTGTGATACAAGCTATATAAAAATGTTAAACTTAAAAAAAAAATTAAATTACTACTTATTCTGCTTTCATTCTTAGGAGGGTATTTAACATGTTCTGTTGTGGTTTACTGTAAAGCTGTAATATCTGCAGCTTTTAGCCTTACATCTCTGATTTCAGCAAGCCATTAATTAGTCGCCTTTGACTGCATGTTTATGTTATGTTATCATAGTCACCATCCTTGCACACTGGGCATTTCCATGGGTGCTTAGCACATTGGGCATTCCCATAGGTACTCATTCCTCTGATCTAGGAGCTATTCTAAGGTACCCGTACTTCTCATGAGAAGTTGGTTATAATGTCTCCTATCTCCACCTGGTGGGCAACACAGACATGCTTCACCATGATTTACTCCCATGCAATACCATTGTGTGAGTGTCAGAGATCCGTCATTATTCACTAATGCAGTCCGTACAGCGCTGATGATATCTGCTCTGTTCATGTTTCTTCCTGCATGCTTGCCAGCTGCTCTGCTTGCTCGTTACTTTTTACACCGGCATGAACAGGTGTGTAAATCCAGGTGAAGAAGGTTAAGTGCAACTTTCAAATGCTTTTTACCCATTCAGAGCTTACATAAAAAGATCCTCAACATTAGCATACAACTCTAATACTTATATAAAAATCCATACCTACATCAATGTACGTTAGTCACAAATTAGAACAAATCAGTCATGCAAAATATGTGGGATCCATTGTAAGTGACATAGGGTGCAGACCAGAATCATGTCCAGGATTTCAAAGACAACATCAGTCCTTGCCAAACAGCAAATATTACAGAGATCCCCCCTAAAAAAAATTTCATTTGAAACTAAGCTTTGACTTCTCAGAACACTAGCTATTAGTACATTTACATTTGTCTGTGAAACTTGGACCTTAACAGCTGAACTCGAATGTAAGATACAAGCATTGGTTGGAAATGTGATCTTTCAGAAGATACTTGGTATATCATAAAGAGACCACATCACAAATGATGAGGTTCGCCGTATAATTATCCAGCACACTGGCAACTTTGAACCTCTTTGATGTGGTCAGTATTACGCCGGCCGCCTTCACTTTCCAGGGACTGCACCCGGTACCCACTCAAGGCTGGGTCGACCTGGGAGCCAAGGTCATTTTTGAAAAAAGTCCGGCTCCACCAGAAAGCAAACCCACGACCTTCCGATCCATGCGAGCGTCTAGCCGCTCGGCCAAGGCGACCCTCCAAGTAGAAGAGGCAGACCAAAAAACACCTGGATACAGAATTTGACTGACTGGACAGGCCTTAGCATGCAACCATGAAGTCCATAGCATCTGACCGCCAAAGGTGGGGGAAGCTGATCAGACAGTCAATAGACTCTGGTGACCCAACAACACACCTTGTTATGGGATGATCATGATGAATACTTATAAATGATAACATGTCCTACAGTATGACTATTACAAACTACAGGGTCTGTAGCAAACCTTTAAAACAAGGGAAGCCCTCAGGTAAATAAGAAACACTGGTGTAGAAAAGGTAATAGTAAAATCTAACCAATCATAAAAAAGTCTACAGGACTTGGCATGAACTGGCTGGGGGAGACTTGGCATAAACTGGTTAGGGGAGACCTGGCATAAACTGGCTGAGTGAGACTTGGCATTAACTGGTTGGGGGAAATTTAGCATTAACTGGTTGGGGGAGACTTAGCATGAACTGGCTGAGGGAGATCTGGAATGAACTGGGGGGGGGGGGGGACCTGGCATGAACTGGTTGGGGGAGATTTGGCATGAACTGGTTTGGGAAGACCTGGCATGAACTGGTTTGGGGAGACCTGGCATGAACTGGTTGGGGGAGACTTGGCATGAACTGGCCGAGGGAGATTTGGCATGAACTGGTTGGGGGAGACTTAGCATGAACTGGCTGAGGGAGATTTGTCATGAACTGGTTTGGGGAGATTTGGCATGAACTGGTTGGAGGAGATTCGGCATGAACTGCCGAGGAAGACTTGGCATGAACTGGTTGGGGGAGACTTGGCATGAACTGGTTTGGCATGAACTGGTTGGGGAAGAGCTGGCATAAACGGCTGAGGGAGACTTAGCATGAACTGCATGGGAGACTTGGTGATCTGGGGGGGAGACTTGGCATGAACTGGTTGGGTAAGACCTGATGGGTTGGGGTAGACTTTGGCATAAACATAGAGACTTGGCATAAACTGGTTGGGGGAGGCATGAATGGGGAAGACTTGGCATGAATGGTTTTGGGGGAGACTTGAACTGGTTGGAGACTTGGCATGAACTGGACGGAAGACTTGGCATGAACTGGATGAGGGAGACCTGGCATGAACTGGCTGAAGGGAGACTTGGCATGAACTGGATTGGAGACTTGGCATGAATTGGTTTGGGGTAGACTTGGCATGAACTGGTTTGGGTGGGGGGGCATGAACTGGGTTTGGGTGTATGAACTGGGGTATGAACGGGTTGGGGAAGAGCTGGCATAAACTGGCTGAGGGAGACTTAGCATGAACTGGTTCAGGGGAGACTTGGCATGATCTGGTTTGGGGGGAGACTTGGCATGAACTGGTTGGGTAAGACCTGGCATGAACTGGTTGGGTAAGACTTGGCATAAACTGGCTGATAGAGACTTGGCATAAACTGGTTGGGGGAGACTTGGCATGAATGGTTTTGGGGGAGACTTGGCATGAATGGTTTTGGGGGAGACTTGGCATGAACTGGCTGAGGGAGACCTGGCATGAACTGGTTTGGGGAAGACTTGGCATGAATTGGACGAGGGAGACCTGGCATGAACTGGATGAGGGAGACCTGGCATGAACTGGCTGAGGGAATGACTGGCATGAATTGGATTATGTAGACTTGGCATGAACTGGTTTGGGGGGGACTTGGCATGATCTGGTTTGTTTAAGACCTGGCCATGAAACTGGTGGGGATAGGGGAGATTCAGCATGAATAGGTTGGGAGAGACTTGGCATGAACTGGCTGAGGGAGATTTGACATGAACTGGTTTGGGGGAGACTTGGCATGAACTGGTTTTGGGGGAGACTTGGCATGAACTGGTTTTGGGAGACTTGGCATTAACTGGTTTGGGGGAGACTTGGCATGAACTGGATGAGGAAGACCTGGAATGAACTGGTTTGGGGGAGACCTGGCATGAACTGGATGAGGGAGACCTGGCATGAACTGGTTTGGGGGAGAGCTGACATGAACTGGCTGAGGGAGAGCTGGCATGAACTGGTTTGGGGAAGACTTGGCATGAATTGGACGAGGGAGACCTGGCATGAACTGGATGAGGGAGACCTGGCATGAACTGGCTGAGGGAGACTTGGCATGAATTGGATTATGTAGACTTGGCATGAACTGGTTTGGGGGAGACTTGGCATGAACTGGTTTGGGTGGGGGGGGGTGGGTGGTATGAACTGGTTGGGGAAGAGCTGGCATAAACTGGCTGAGGGAGACTTAGCATGAACTGGTTCAGGGGAGACTTGGCATGATCTGGTTTGGGGGAGACTTGGCATGAACTGGTTGGGTAAGACCTGGCATGAACTGGTTGGGTAAGACTTGGCATAAACTGGCTGATAGAGACTTGGCATAAACTGGTTGGGGGAGACTTGGCATGAATGGTTTTGGGGGAGACTTGGCATGAATGGTTTTGGGGGAGACTTGGCATGAACTGGCTGAGGGAGACCTGGCATGAACTGGTTTGGGGAAGACTTGGCATGAATTGGACGAGGGAGACCTGGCATGAACTGGATGAGGGAGACCTGGCATGAACTGGCTGAGGGAGACTTGGCATGAATTGGATTATGTAGACTTGGCATGAACTGGTTTGGGGGGGACTTGGCATGAAGTGGTTAGGGGAGATTCAGCATGAATAGGTTGGGAGAGACTTGGCATGAACTGGCTGAGGGAGATTTGACATGAACTGGTTTGGGGGAGACTTGGCATGAACTGGTTTTGGGGGAGACTTGGCATGAACTGGTTTTGGGAGACTTGGCATGAACTGGTTTGGGGGAGACTTGGCATGAACTGGATGAGGAAGACCTGGAATGAACTGGTTTGGGGGAGACCTGGCATGAACTGGATGAGGGAGACCTGGCATGAACTGGTTTGGGGGAGAGCTGACATGAACTGGATGAGGGAGACCTGGCATGAACTGCCTGAGGGAGACTTGGCATGAAGTGGTTGGGGGGGGGGGGGGGGATTTGGCATGAACTGGCTTGGGGAGACTAGGCATGAACTAGCTGGGGAGGACTTGGCATGAAGTGGTTAATAGCTTTTGTTCTAGTGGCAGATCAAAGACAGAGACTTAGCCTGAACTGTTTGAAGCCTTATGTTCTAGTGGGAGATACAAGACAGAGAATTGGCATGAATAAGTTGAGGGCTTTTGTTCTAGGTGTTATTCTCTGATGACCTGTAAGACTGGCCTAATTCCTAGCTTTCGTCTGATTTCGTATTCTGTCTTTTCTTGAAAAAACAACACATATGTTAAAAGAAAATACAATCTATTTTTATTAAATGCCACTCATATACATAACTGGAGGTGGAGGTTAGAAACCACCACCTCCGATACACACCACCCATTTCACCCCCCCCCCCCCCTCCCCTCCAAAAAAATGACCTACTTACATTTCTAACCAAATGATGTGGAAGAACTGACTCAACAGCTTCGTCGAATATTTTCCTGGCATCATTCATCAACTGGACATCATCATCTGAGACAGCAGGTCCTCCGTGGGCAGTTGATGGACACTTGACATGATGAAAACCTGTTGCAGGATGCTCTGTGTCAGCCATGTTGCTCCGACTGTTGTCTACAGTTGGCTGATTACCAGCAGCAGACCACTGATTAACAGTTGTTGAATACTGGACTACTAGTGGATGACTAAGATTCTCTTTTATCCTCAGCAACTTTCTTGAAATCCCATACAGGTTGCCAGAAATGAGACAGCGATTAACAGGTGTGATTTGGTAGTTATTTTTCCCCAGATGAAAATATTCTTTCTTCAGCTGTTGACCTGTTAAGGAATATTTGCTTATACTTCTCTGATGATGAACTTTTGCATTTAGAAACTTGTTTACAGAATGGTGAATACTTTTTGCTGGAAGTAAATCTTTTGCTACAGAGTCTAGTTTATCTGACCGCTGTTCTTTTATGTTAGAATTATTTTTGGATACACCTTGCTCATACTGTACTCTCAAACAGAAGAGCTGCTGAGGCATCAGTTTTCTGCTTCCACAGCTACGTTTAATTTGCTTCTTAGAAGTGAGAATTACATTATATCTAAAGAGAGACATCACTTTGATTAGTACAAATATGTAACTCTTCATAAAAAGAAGTTTGGAAATGCTTCTTTTGCTTTTGATTGCAGCATAAAAATCCTGGCATAGGTTCAAATAAATATTAGGTCCAAGCCTGATTACAGCAATGAACCCAAGAAGTGCTGCTTTACCGCATTCTGAAATTATCAAATAAACCAAAAAAAATTATTCTATATAGTTAATTTTGCTATAAAATAACAGCTTCATATGAAAATAAATAATTTCATTCTTTCACCCTGTGAATGCCACAAACTTTTTTTTAAAGTAGCATAATTTCTGGAAAAAATCCTTAAAATAAAAACAACCATCCTGATTAAGTAATACATAATAATACATATTATAATAATGCATAATTCATATAGAGATCACCCTATACAGCTTTATCCTCATCTACCATCACAGACATGTACCAACTTATGTGCACATTTCTAACCTCTTCAACCCTATGATATAGAATTTATTGAAAGAATTCTTTGTACAGCTACATAATTATCCACCCTTGGGTGTATATATCTCTTTGACAGCACTGACCACTTCTACCCTTGGGTGCAGAAGTCAGACATTAATTTGTCAGGACTTTTTCTTCTCCTTCTTTGCGTTTACCAGCTGTAAACTCTGGCAGAAAGTTCTGGTTGTTCATCCACCTCTGGACTTAAATCTTGTTCCAGAACATCTATTTTACATATCTGACTTATTTGTATGCAGTTTGTTGTTTGGTTCCTTGCCTCTCAAGCAGATGCACTTTGACTTCCAAAGAAACCCTAAATTAGTCGACTCTTATGACATGCTTACTGGGGAGCCAGTAGGTCTATTCTTGTTTTCTCCTCAATGGAGCCCTGGAATCCTTACAGGGAATTTGTCAAGATAAACTTGCACAAGAGACATATATATATATATATATATATATATATCTAAGCACCTGACGAGGGGACAGTCCTGAATGGCTAAAGCAGAACCAGCTGTGGGGTAAAAAATATGACATGCCAGGCAACTTCTACAGGGTACTCTGAGCATGGAGACACTGAGATAGCTGCTGTATTTTAGGACAGAGCACTTGAATGTAAAAATTATGAATTGACATCACAGCACTCAAAACACTCCCACAAGTGCTTCATCTTCATCTTCAGCAGCAAGTGAAGAGTTCCAATTTCAATTGCACCAGTGGCCGTCTGATTGTATATCCGTCTCCTTCTTCCCCTGAGTGTAGAGCGTCGGCCACATTTCCTGGTAACTCCTCTCAGCGCCATTCTCCTCAAACTGTAATGATTTATCGATGCATCCGCACTGTTAACTCACTCCCAAAGGCCCTCACAATATCTAGCCTGTCATACATAAATTCACCAACAAGTGGTGCAGAGCCAGCCAGTCTATCTGCCTGCTCATTTCCCATCACACCTGGCTGTTGTCAGGGGCCCTCATTTAACCTATTGATTAGGGTTTCAGGTGATTCTCATCCGAATGGTGGCACTTTGTGTCACCAACTGTTTATTGCTCATTGTGTGGTCCCTGTGGGGTTGAACTTCATTCATTCATCCAGACTTGCTAAAAATGGAATGAAGGAGAAACAAGACACCTATCCATTGTCGTTACCAGAAATTAGAACACCTATCCAGGAGAAATACAAGGAATTGTGTAGAGAAAAAACTAACAGTAAACATCCACAAGACCCCATCAACAGAAAACAACACACAATAATTTTCCATCTACGAACAGGACACTGCAGGCTCAACTACCACATGCATAAAAAAAAAAAAGATTGTACAGTTCCCACAGTGTGCATGTTAAACACCTGAGCACATTCTGAAGACCTGCCCTTTCTACCTACAACTTCAAAAAGACATATGGCTTTAAAAGGAAAGTGTGTAGAGCAAGCTATAGGGGACCATGAAGGACCTGCTACTGACATGTGAGTTCACAGAGGCAACCCACCAGCTGGTCTGATCTGAGCATAGGAAACCGAATGCAAAGAAGAAGAAGATCCAGACATGGACAAGACATAACCACCATGGCTAGTGTACATAACTCTCAAATCTGCTGAGTGAGACAGAGCAAGTATGGCTTTGCCCTGCATGCAATATCGGTAATGTTAATTAACTCTGTGTGGGTTCGGGGGCCCTATTATAGGGAAAACAAGAATAGACCCACTGCCTATCCAAAAGCATGTTGTAAGAGCCGACTAATTTAGAGCTTCCTTCGAATTGGGAATGTATCTGCCTGAGAGGCAAGGAACCAGCAGTCTGGTTGCTGACAAATGAGTCAGATCTGTAAAACAGATGTACATGCAACACTCAGTTTGTGGAACAGGACTGCAGTCCAGAAGTGGACGAACAACCAGAACTTTCTACTGGAGTTTACAGCTGGTGAACGTGAAAAAGAAGAAGAAGAAGTAATGTTAACAAACAGCATGTAAAACTTCTAAATGTACCAAACATACAAGATTACTTACACAAGAGGGGAAAAATGTCAGCAACCAACCACTTTAAATAAAACCAACTCTTAACAAAGAGCTCCACGCCAATCAAATAAGAAAGACATGTCTAGCTGTTTCTATCTCTAGCTGTTTTAAACAAGAGAGAATTTAGACCACTTGCATAATTAAAGTCCAAGGGTACTTTGACACACTTCCCAACCTTTAGCCTAGTTTTCTCTGATACTAACATAAAACTTCTGAACCTATGTACCTGTTATCTATTATCTTAGATTTGTGTGTAATCAAAAGGTCCCACTGTGTTTTATCTTTTTGCCTTACTGTGTTTGGAGAAAGAGAATTTTCTACTGCTATAACTGGACAATAACAATGTCTCTATCCACACTGCTCCTTTAACAAGAAGCCATAAAATTTGACTGATTTGTTGATTAATTAGTCAAAGTCAGTGCATTAGTCTGAGAGGCAAGGAACCAACAGTCTGCGTACAAATAAGACAGATCTGTAAAATGGATGTGCACAAGTTCTGGAACAAGACGGAAGTCCAGAAGTGGATAAACATCAGAACTATCCACAGGAGTTTACAGCTGGTAAATGTGAAGAAAAAGAAGAACGATGTCTCTACTGTTACTTGTGAGCAATGACAAAAAACAAAATGGGGAGCTATAAACTATTTCAGCTAAAGTTAGATTTTGCTTTAACACTTTTCTATCAGAAAGAGTGTGCATTTTAGAGTAACACTTTTAGTCTCAAAGAATGGAAATACAAGAGTTATGCAACATACTTCTATAAATTAACAACAGAAGACTGAGTTAAAATAACAGAGGTAGGAGAAACTAAAAACAACATAAAACATTTACACAGAAACTAATAAACATATAATGAGTTTCTTGGCGCTGAGAAAGTTAACCCTATTTTCCCAAGAAAGCTAAATCTAGTCACTTGTGACACAGCCTATAAATGCCAAAATATTGCTAATTCTGCAGTGACCTGTTCTTAAAAAGCATTGTTAAAAGCCACTGGTTTTACATGCACATGCAAAATGTTTAGGAGGCCCGATCTGAATATACTACTTAAAAATAGCATTTACAGGGGTTTCCTTGTGAATCCAATAACTTTTTAACAGCCAGAGTGATCAAAAATGTTCCCATAAACCTCAGGGATAGAGGTCACAGGGTTATGGCAGGAGTCACCTGATACATATTTATGTCATTCGGCTGCATGCATGGCAGTCACTATAAATCTGCAACCATGACCAGACTGCAAGAACAGACAAGAGCACGATGTAGGAAGCACACACACACCAAAAAAAAAAAGGAATAAAAAACCAACAAGGAAATGGTGTCATCAGTACTACTTGCTGAGGGATTTACTGAGGAGGCAATCCGAGCAATTATCGACTGAATGGTTCAATGAGCAATGAGGATAATCTGTCGCCAAGCAATTTTCGACTGAATGGTTCAATGAGCAATGAGGATAATCTGTTGCCGAGCAATTATCGGCTCAATGGTTCAATAAGCAATGAGGATAATCTGTTGCCGAGCAATTATCGGCTCAATGGTTCAATGAGCAATGAGGATAATCTGTTGCCGAGCAATTATCGACTCAATGGTTCAATGCGCAATGAGGATAATCTGTCGCCGAGCAATTTTCATGAAAATTTTCACATCTAACCCTACCCCTAACCCTACGCAACCCTACACGCAATACGCAGCCCTACACGCAACCGTAGGATGATGATAGACACCCTACGCAGCCCTACACGCAACCGTATGATGATAGGTTACCCTTGACGCAACCGTACGCAACCCTACACACACCCGGATGATGATAGGTAAGTATGTCATTTGATTCGTGACTTTTTCCGCTACTTGTTTTGAGTGCGGCCAAGGGAGAGAACTCTCACTAAGCCGACCGAAGCCGTCCCACTTGCGTCCAAATGTGCTAGGAGAGCCGAAGATTTCAATAATTTCAAGTGTTTACTAAGTAAATAACGCGAGTCTATGTCAGATTTAAGAAAACTGCAATCTAATAACCGCTAAACCACATCCAACGACTAACATTACGCAAATACATTTAAAATAAGTAAACAAACTCAGAGGTATTGGTTGGCACTTATAGAAATGTTGACGGTGAAATAAAACACAGCCAAACCATTAGTCACATGATTCAGAATAGGGGAGTTTGTATACTTTATTTACTGGATTGGAACTGGAAATATTAATTTCTTTTTCACCTTGGAAGAATGGATAGAAGAATCAACATATGTTGTGCGAAAGCATTATGCTACATTGACACCGCTTCTGACGCATAGAGAGATACCCCTGTATACCTCTCAAGCAAATCTCATAAGAAAGTTTTTTTTTTATTGGAGGGGGGGGGGGGAGAAGAGGGGGGACATTGTGCTACCAGTGCCAGACATGGACCCTTACTGCAACTAATGATGTTTTTAGATATTTTTTGTCACTGAACAACAGAGATGAGATTTCTTAGGAGAGCTGCCGGTGTGACAAGAAGAAATCAAACCAGGAATAAAGAAATTTGAAGAATAAAAATATGACTGAAAACAGTCTTACAATTCATTAAAGAACCACAAATGAAATGGTTTGGCCACCTGACGAGAATGTCCTGCTACCAACTGCAAAAGAGAGCCACGCTGAAAAAATATAATGAACACAGGGCAAGGGGAAAATCACGCGAGATTTGGAGCAACATCATCAGTAGCAACCTAACAGAAATTAACACCACCTTGTACAATGCATTGGAAAAGGCGCATAAACGATCCTTACATATCCTCTAACAACTTGATGAGGCAAGTGGTGGAAGAGTAGAAGAAGAAGAAGAAAGAACATGAAGTATGTTCTTTTATTATGACACCTGAAACTGAAATTTGAGTAGTAAAAAAGGGAAAAGAAAAGAAAGTCTGGGGGGGGGGGTGTGATTGAGTATAAGACGGACTTAAGACACAAAATTTAAAAAAGGAACGACATAAAGTAACTGAAAATGCGGTACTTTCATTTTAGCTCACCTCAAACACAATAAGAGAAGCTCTTGGGCTTTTACGGCTCAAGCTGGAATTAAAATTGTGAAGCAAGATTCTGGTGCTGTTGTCTTGACCACAAGTAATCTGACTATGGAGGTCATGGCAGTGACCAAAGCAATAACATAGCCGGAGACGCAAACCTTTACCCTCGCGTACTTTGTGCAGGAAGATAGACATAGGCTGGGTCCGAAGACAGTAGTGGGAGTCTCTGATGAGGTCTGACCTGGCAAAGATCAGTTTTATATGTTATAATTTTGATTATTCCGGTCAAAATGGACCCTAGGCAGGGGCACTGTTTGGAGCTGAGGCAAATTTGTTGCTTCTGCCGGACGGTGGCTGATGCATTTTTGCTCCATTTGTAGACTGGATATAATTTCGTCACCCAGCTTCTGAGTTGAAGGCATGGCGTGACAGTGTGAGCTGCGAATTTCATTTGGTGTGTGTTTTCGACTGTGAACAATGTGGTGGTGTGAATTGTATATTCAGAAAATGGCGCGACGCCTGTTGTCACAATGTTGGTGGTGCCCGTATGTGATTAAAATTGATCGCGTAGGCAACTGCTGATCTGTTGGTAACTTCTGATACCATCAATGATGAACTGCATTTCTAATATTGGATTGTTTGTGTTAGCACTTCAGATGGCTACCGTATGCTTTAATGCGTGTGTATGCTAGATCACGGCCTTCTCTATTCATTAGAGACGGCGTTGGCTAGATATGATGAGACAGCAGTCTGTCAATCTTTCCACAAGGGACTGTGATAAACATTGTGTTTGTTTTTCGTTGGCACAGGAGCGGGGCAAGATGGGGTGACCCGTTTGCTATGAAGCTGAAACTAAGACTACCCGACCCGACAGTTTTATATTTGACCCAGGTGACACAGTCATGCAAGGAAATGAGCAGGCTGACATATTCGTAGGTAAAGCTACTGTGGCAGGCGGACGTGCCATGGACCAGGCTGACGATGTGAATGCTCTATGAGAAGGAAGAAGTTAGCGAAAACCAAGTGATGACTATGAACATGCAGCCATGACCAGACAGCAAAAGGGGTGTGACCAGATAAGAGCACAATGCAGGATACCAAAGAAAAATAAGAAACCAACACAGAACTGGTGTGAGCCTTTACAAGCTGCGGGATTTACTAAGGAGGGGATCTGAGCACTTATGGACTGAATGGTTCGATGCATAATGAGGGTAATTTGTCGACTAACTAACTAACTAACTTTCCATCAGCTGCCGCCCATGACTTCTCAAACCCTTGGGGAGGGGGGGGGGGAGCGTATATATTCGAGTTTTGAGAACATTATCTTTTGGTGTATCAAAAAAAGCATCTACCATCGTACGAAGTGAACTGAACTTACATGGACGAGAAATCGGAAATAACACCAACTGAATCCATTGCCGACTGTTTCTGATCCGGCACTGTGTCAAACGGCGAACTACTAAACGGCGAACTGTGACTGCATATGCTTATCTGCTTGCCGCATGATAAAAATCATCCCGTGTGTTCTATCTATCGACGTCACAGCAAACTGAGCATTCCCATATGTGATTAGTCCTCCGATGCAGCAACACACCCCCCCCCCCGTCCGTTATCTCTACTGGTTTTCCCTAGGAGTTGGTTCTGGGTTCTAATGGCGCCTATGTTGCCTTCGAAGACAGTGTCTGTGTAATTGTGTTAGCGTCGTTGATTTGTCATTATCCGTCAGCCTAGTCTATATTGCATTGGTGATATCCACTCTTTCCTTGCAGTTGTGCAATGCTTCCAGTCAGGCTACAGTTTTTAAGCCTGGTACAGGCGATGAAAGATGCGCTACTGTCGCCTTAGTGGGTTGGGTTAGACCAGTGTTTTCCAAAGTAGGTGCTGCTGCATCATGAAAAAAAAAAAAGAGGGGGGGGGGGGCGGAGGTGCTGATACTGGGACAGTTCAAGGAGGTGGTAGCTGCCTCGATCAAATGTGGGAGCGCTGAGATAATCCACTGAGACGTTGTAAATGGGGGAGGGTGGACATTTAGGGAAGGGGGGGGGGAACAAAGGAATTTTTTTTGGGGGTGGGGGTGGAGAAGAGAGAAGAGAGATCGACAGATTTTCACAAACTGCTCTTCACTGTCTCAATGGAGTGTAACAGATTAAACTTGAAGTGATTGTTTAATTTCCAAAATAAACAAAGTTACTAAGTTATAACCAGTCAGGATCAGAAAGAGACAATCTACATTCTTTGGTCATTTGATAAGAAGGAGAAAACTGGAGTACATCGTGACGGTAGGAAAGTTGAAGGGGAGAAGAGACAGAGGGAGACCGAGAGAACAGATGCTGGACAGTTTGACATCATGATGGAGGATCATCGGTGTCAGAGTTGATTAAAAGTACACGAGAAAGAAGGTTGCGGATAGACATGACTACCAACGCCACATGGCGTGGACTTTGAGAAAAAGAAGAAGAAGAATAAGAACCAGTCAGGTTCATCCTTCTCATTAACAATAACTGAAATGTTATTCTCTGTTTCTGGTTTAATGTTCCGGTACTCTTGACACTGAGTGGAATATTGATCTAAACTGACTTTTCTACGAGCAGCGGTCACTCACAAAATGCATTTTTAAATAAGAGACTTTCTGTGCCAATGACAGCATAGGATTTAAGTAGACAGCCTCTTCAGTAAAACTTAGACAGCAGGTCAATCGTAGCAGCATAAATGAGTCAAATATTTTTGTGGTCTGTATAAATGATCGACAACATTAAAGACACTCTACGCCTTCACGGCATGACAATAGTCAGTGGCAGCCAACATGCAATGGATCGCAAATTATTCCTCCCCGCGACGCTTAATAGCAGAAGTGGGTTTATAATGATAATGATAAATAATATTACTAAATTGTGTCATCAGCAAGTTTCCAACACTCAGCATGTATTATAGCTAGAAAGAACCAGTACTCTCAATTGTCCTCATCTGGGATGCAATTATTCATTATTTGAAGCCCCACCCTGGCTTTTTCCAGAAGCCCTGAATATCATCATCACCATCAGGTGCCTTGCTGACTGTGTGATCATGCCTCTCCACAATATGCGATCTCCTGCAGCATGTATCAGTTTGTGTGCTGACACACCTCCATGCCATGCAACAAGACTGTCAAGAATCTTCTCTCTTTGTCTTCCTCTATCCCTCTTTCCCTTCCACATATTTTTCTAGTGGCCACATCATGTTCCATTTCTATGGCCCTGAATATAGCTGGGGCAAAGATATGGCCTAACGGCTGAACGTGGTTTCTGTGACCTCTCCACAGGTGATCCTCATCCGCATGATGGCACTTTGTGGCACTGGGTGTTTATTGCTTATGTGATGTCCTAGTGGGGTACAAAGAAAGAGAGAGAGAGAGAGAGAGATGGAGGAGGGAGATGAGATAGAGGAGAGAGAGAGAGAGGAGAGAAGACGAGGAGAGAGAGGGAGAGAGGAACGAGAGAGAGGGGAGGCTCTCAAGAGAGAGTTGAAGAGACTGACTTGCTGTTTGGATGCCTATTGTCTGTCTGCCTATCAGAGCTTCCCTTCTCATCAAGCTGCTAACCAATGTGTCATAGGCCTGCTCAGCCCTGCCATAACATTAAGTAAGTTGCATTTTCCCTCATCTTAGGATAAGTGAGTACTCCTCAGTGCGTTCCTCAACCCTCAGTCATTGGCACAATAATGGATGTCAGGTTTGGCAAACGCCACTTAACATTCAGCATTAACAAAAAACAGTTAGTACCCACTAATGTTATACGGTAGTTGAGTCATATCTGACTGAAAGGTCTCAAACTGGAACAAACCTCACAGCAACAATCTATTTTCGTTTCAACTATACAGAGAAAGAATATCCACCATTTAAAAAACAAATTATTAGACACACCCCTGTTTTTGGAGTTGTACTAGACATCAGACTCAACAGGAAGCGAAACTCAAAAGAAGGAGGGAAAAACCCCCAGCCAAAAGCTATACAAAGGCTTGCTGTAATAAAAATTATTGAAAACAATAACTGGATGGAACATGCTGGAGTGTTATGTATGTTATGCAAATAACTTTCACTGTCACTTCAGCAGGGTTTTTTCTGCATTAAAAAAGACTATAAATATGAGGCACAAAAACATTCAGCAAAAACAAAAATGCAGTATTAAAAATTAAAAAAGAAAATTTATTTTGTGTTTGCTTTACTGGTTTACTAACACAGACTGAATGAATTAATGAACAACATAACCGCGGACAGTGAGAATAAAAGACCACAAAATATAAACTTCTTCTTCATCGTGTGCACCAGCTGTAAACTCCAGCGAAGAGCACGAGGAGCACACACACACACACACATACAAAAAGAAGAAGAACAAGAGGAGAAAAAAGGTGGAGAATCAGGAGAAAGAGTAGGATATGGAGGAGGAGGAAAAGGAAAAAAAAAATACTGCCCTCAAACATTCTGGATATGACCAAGGAAAAAAGGTAAGCAGAATGCACAACGACAACAGACAGAACAGAGATGCAATTATCCAAGGTCACACTCACAACACATGATAAAACGTATCACAGAGATAAGTTGCATAATTACCCAAGTGATTTCAATTACCCAAAAATTGTTTCTATCATCCACAGCCATTAAGATAACAAAATGATTCATCACAGCCTTTGAAGATAAACATAACTCTATCGTCACAGCCAAACAGTCAGACTACTGTGGAATGACAGTAACTAGACATAAAAGACAGTTAACCAAAGGTTAATTTGCTTATCACTTTACGGGAACATTGCAGAACCAGCCTCCTCGTATTTTTGGCTTTTTTGTGGTTTGTACTAAACCACTTTATGTTCAGCTTTTTACTACTGCCTCCCTGAACAATAGATGCTCCCTGTCGTGTGTGTGGGTTCAGGGCCCCCCCCATTGTGGAGGGAAAAATCCAAGAACAGACCCACTACCTACCCAAAACGCATGTTGTAAGAGTCGGACTTATTGGGAGGCAGGAGCTTCTCTTTTAAGTCAGAGTTGCATCTGCCTTGAGAGGCAAGGAACCAGCAGTCTTGTATATAAATGTGTCAAATATGCTAAAAGAATGTCCATGCAACAGCCAGGTTTCTGGAAAAGGACTGACCCCCAAAGGTGAACAAACAACCAGAACTTTCTGCCAGAGTTTATAGCTGGGTGAAGGCAAAGAAGAAAACGAAATAAAAAAACAATTGATGCTCCACTACACATTTGAAAATCAAATAGGCTGCCAAATTGTCTGCAGAGGAATGAAGGTGAACGAGATTTTTTGGAATTAGGAAGCGCAAACTTGGACAGTAGAAAATTCAAGAACATATTTTTCCACGGGGTTTACACGGGTAGTTAACTACAAGACAGACCAGACCAAGATAGAAGAACTAGTACAAAATGGAAACAAGAGCACGCAAGACACAGATTCATCATTTTGTGCCACAAAAATAACTAGTAAATGAAAAACACTTCATGGCAGTATAAACTTAGTCAAGTAGCCAGTAAAAAAACAATATGGTGATCCAATCATGAGTGCCATTGGCCTCACTGTCATCCCCCCATCTCTCTCTTCACACACCCACACTTGTACACATATCCTGCTAAAGCAGTTCTTTTTATTTTACAAAAATGAAACACATATCCATTAGAGCGACACCTCAAGATATGAATTTAGATCCTTTACATGTTAAGCTCGTAGATGAATGCTCAGGGCAATGGG
>CAJHNH020000680.1:0-52500 GCA_905116865.2 Candidula unifasciata
AAGCCTCGACCGCTGCCCTGGTGGAGAAGAACGGTTAGAACTGGGTAACCTCGATGAAGGTCAACAGTTATAGAGCAGACTATAGCATTAGGCTAAGGCGAAGGCAACTGTTACAGAAATGTTCATAGTCATTGACTAAAGGGAACTAAGCAGTTACAGAGCTGATCATCAAAGGGAGTTAATCTTAAACAACAACGATTTCCTGATTCGACGCAAAACTATTGGCGTGTACCTAGATAAGCAAGAGAGAGAGAGAGAGAGAGAGAGAGAGAGAGAGAGAGAGAGAGAGAGAGAGAGAGAGAGAGAGAGAGAGAGAGAGGGAGGGAGAGAGAGAGAGAAAATGAGAGAGAGAGAGAGAGAGAAGGGGGGGGGGGGGAGAATACAAAAAAAAAAATAATACACAAAGAGACACACTTACTCAGAGAAACAGACAAACAGGTGAACAGAAAGACAGACGATATCAATGCCTCCGTCCCTTTAAGGGCGTAATTTTTTGCTATTCGAAGCCCCACCCTGGCGTTTGCCAGGGACCGCAATATGGGCAGGCCATGAATGTGGCCAATTGTCTGAACGCGGTTTTTGTGACCTCTCCACGGTGATCCTCATCCACATGGTGACAATTTCTTTCATCGGGTGTTTGTCGCTTGTGTGATGTCCTGGTGTGGTAGAAAGTCAGTCAGTCAAGACGGATAGTCAGACAGACACGTAGACTAAGTAATAAATTTATGATAATCTCATCCCAATATGGAACCATATTACCTTAGTCTCATCCTTGTGGAATGCAATTTTTCGTTAATTGAAGCCCCACTCTGGCTCTTGTCAGGGGACCGCAACATAGCCCAGTCATAAATATGGTCTAATGGCTGAACGCGGTTTCTGGGACCTCTCCCAGGTGATCCTCATCCACATGGTGGCACTTTGTGTCATCGGGTGTTTATCGCTTGTGTGATTCATGCTGGGGTAAAAGTACTAATACTAATACATATGGGACGCATTTTTATGTTTTTGAAAGCATAACTTTTTATAACACAGTCCCAATGTTGGAGGCAATTGTTTTGTTTGAAGGCCCACCCTGGCTTCTGTCAGAAGCCCTCAAAATAGCCGGTGCATATCTATGGCCTAGCCATGGATATGGCCTAAAGGCTGAAAGAGGTTTCTGGGAGCCCTCAAAATAGCCGGTGCATATCTATGGCCTAGCCATGGATATGGCCTAAAGGGGTTTCTGGGAGCCCTCAATATAGCCGGTGCATATCTATGGCCTAGCCATGGATATGGCCTAAAGGGGTTTCAGGGAGCCCTCAATATAGCCGGTGCATATCTATGGCCTAGCCATGGATATGGCCTAAAGGCTGAAAGGGGTTTCTGGGAGCCCTCCACGGGCATCCGCTTGGTGGCAGTTTGTGTCACCGGGTGTTTATCGCTTGTGTGATGTCCTGGTGGGGTACAACATAGCAAGCAAGCAAGCGTAAATGTTATGCTATGTCGTTTCTTGTGAAATATAATTTTTCGTTATTTGAAGCCCCACCCTGGCTTTTGCCGGGGGCCCTAAATATAGCTGGGCCACAAATGTGATAATAACAGCTAAACGGGGTTTCTGGGACCTCTCCACGAGTGATCCTCATCTGCATGGTGGCACTTTGTGTCATTGGCTGTTTATCGCTTGTGTTATGTCCTGGTGGGGTACAACAAGCAAGCAAGGGTAACTGTTGAAGGAAGACTGGCTGCAACTAGAGCCAGTATTGGTTGAACAGGGTTTCTGGAACCACCCCACCCCCTTTTTTTTCCATCTCTGGGTGGTCCTTATCCGAACAGGGGCACTTTGTGTCACCAGTTATTTATCACTTGGTATGATGTCCTGGTGGAGTAAAAAGTCAGTCATCCAAAAGGTGGCATTTTGGGTCACCAGCTGTTCATCCCCCCTGCTGTGTGATCCTGGTATGAACTGGACTCAGACATACACACACGCACGCACGCACGCACGCACACACACAAACACATTATCAGACATAATTGCATTTAAGCAGACACGTAAAAAAAATACATATTTAAAAACTACAGTCATGCAAAAGAACGAAAGTTAGTCACACCAGAATGCAATTGCAGAACAAAATAAGTGTAACATGCGACACAATATACAAAATATAGATAAACGATATAAAAACACACGGAGAGAATAAAGTGCAAGTGTGTATACAAATATAGATGGCAAGCATGCGGTCTCTAGCGAGGACGAGACGCTGAGAATTGTAATCTATAACATTCGTGGAAAGTTGAGACTTGTAATCTACAACATTCATGGAAGGCTGAGAGTTGTAATCTACAACATTCATGGAAGGTTGAGAGTTGTAATCTACAACATTCATGGAAACTGACAGCTGTAATCCATAACATTCGTGGAAATATGAGAGTTGTAATCCATTAAAAACGTGGTAGGTTGATAGCTTTAATCTAGAACATTCGTGGACAGTTGAGAGGTGTAATCTACAACATTTATGGAAGGCTGAGAGTTTAAATGTACATAATTTATGGAAGGATGAGAGTTTAAGTCTACAACATTTATGGAAGGATGAAAGTTGAAATCTAAGGTAAGATAAAAGATATAAGATATCTGATGAATACACTGATAAAACAGCTTAGGATATGTGATATAGAGATGCGATTAAAAAAAATTGGAAATTTAGTTTACTTGAAATTAGGGGATGTAGGATTAACAGAATTAATAAAATATGCACCATATGTAATTTAAGTCGGCCTAATGCTGACCACATAGGGCACCAAACGCCGGCCAATGTTTAAAATCAAGATCTTTCCCTATATACCTAATTCATCTAAGGATAAGGAAAACATTTAATTTTGAAATACTAAGACTGAGATGGAATATGTCATCTATAGATGTGATAAAATATGGAATGTGTCACTTGAACGCTATGGAGTGGGGCAGACAGAATTATAAAAATTAGATTTCTATGAGCATGAATCTTTTTCATTGCAACATACGCCTGTGAGATCTAGACACTTACTAAACAAGCTGAACAGCGCATAAATGCCTCTGAATACAAATGTTTTTGACGGGTTCTAAGAATATCATGGGTAAAGAAAAGAACAAATGCATTCATACTTCAAAAAGTGAATACTAAAGAAGGTTGGCTATTAAAGATAATAAAACACAGAAAATTGAAATATTTTGGTGACTTGAAACGTCAAGAAAGTTTAGAGAGAACAATAATGGAGGGGTATATGCCTGGGAAGAGAGGAAGACGAAGGCCAATGAGAAGATGGGTGCAGAATCAGGCGGATGACCTCCAGATGGGTGTATCGGACGCCGGTCATTCTGCTTGTGATCGAGAAGTTTTCCGGAGGGATGATATGGAGCAAGGTTATGCAAAGTACATGCTACTTGCTGACTGAATGAAACTGTAAATGCGGGAAAAGGGGGGGGGGGGATAATACAAGTTTGGTATGTGTAGTCTACAAAAGGTTAGTTGCGTATCCTCTACAGAACGTTGCAGAACCAACCCCAACAGCCCCTGGCTGTTGTGTGGTTTTTCTAGGCAAATTTATGTCCAGAAGTTGTAGTCTACAAATGTGATACAAATATGGGATGTGTAATTATGAGAAAAGACGTGGGATATATAATTTGCAGATTGCTTAAAACCTAAGGGATATGCAACCTAAACATTATACCTGTGGATTACATCCTACCTGTTTGATGAAAGAAATGGGATTTGCAATTTACCGATGAGGTAACGCAAGACCCTAAAATCACACATACAAAGCAGCTGGAGAGTGAAGTTAAAAAATATGGTGTGGGCATGGACAGAATTGCATTCAATGGTTGAGGATAGAACAACTTGGCGTGAGATGGGTGAGGGCCTCTGCTCCATTGCGGGTTAGAAAGGCAGAAGAAGAAGATGAGATAATAGACACGAGTGATGTTGGTGCCTCACTGTGTCGGTAAAACAAGGAAACCTGGATGTGACAACATGCAGATCAAAGCTATCAGCTGCGGCTTTCATCTTACTGGTGTATGTGTTTTGAATTATGCGTTAATTCCTACAGCGTAGACATCAAATAGGAAAAGCAAAGATGTTTTACCCTATGGCCATGGGATGGGTAAGAGAGATTTGCTGTATACTAAAACTGCAAGATCTGGTAAGTTTGGTGGGTTTAAGATATACAGGCTGGGTTGATGTTAATTTATTGTTTGTCAGTTTACATGTGTGCCTGTGTACAAAGCGATCGGTCGCACCGCCCACCACCCTCCTTCTTCTCACCGCCTATATTTCCTTCTTCTTCTTTCTCATTTCATCATCATCATCATCATCATCATCATTCTCGTCAACATCTTCCTCCTCGTCATCAACATTCTCGTCAACATCTCCCTCCTCGTCATCCTCATCCTTATCACCATCACCAAAATCATTTTCATCATCATAATCATCATCATCATCTTTTTCTTCTTCCTCTTCTTCTCCTTCATCTTCATCGTCATCATCATCTACCCCATACCACAACGCCACCCCGTTATCTTATGAAAGTGTTGCGAGAAATGTAAGCATCCTCTGTGTGCTTTACCTAAGACCTGAAATAAGTTGATCTTCACTTCCCATTTCTTGGTGCCATCGTTCCGTGTTTTTCGTGGACTTTGCCGGTCCCACTTTTCTTCAAATATTTTCAATGTGATTTCCTGTGACAGCTGTTACCAGAGCATCCTTATCAAATGACCAAACCATCTCATCATATTGTCTTTAATAAACCGTTATACTGCTTTCAGCCCCAGTCTTCTTCTAATTTCGACATTTTCAACTTTACTTCATGTTACTTCGGTAGCTCTTCGGAGACATTTCACCCCTGTTATGATTTTGCTTTTATTAACTTCTGGCAAGGGAGCCGCCGTGGTCTAACGGTTAGACACTCGCCTAAGGAAAAGTGGGTTCGTTTCCCGCGGCAGCAGAACTTTTTTTCAAAAATGACCTTGGCTCCGAAGTCTGTCTGTCTATCCATGTCACTGTTTCTATCTGTTTGTTATTAGTTTTCGCAGTCTCTCTTTTTGTGTGTATGCGAGTTTGCATCCATCTCTCTCTCTCTCTCTCTCTCTCTTTCTCTCTCTCTCTCTCCCCTCTCTCTCTCTCTCTCTCTCTCTCTCTCTCTCTCTCTATATATATATATATATATATATATATATATATATATATACATATATAAGTGTGTATTTACACTGACATTAGCAAACCACTCTCTCTCTCTCTCTCTCTCTCTCTCTCTCTCTATATATATATATATATATATATATATATATATATATATATGTGTGTGTGTGTGTGTGTGTGTGTGTGTGTGTGTATTTACACTGACATTAGCAAACCACTGCAAACAACACTGTGTGAGAGCTTAAGCAGAGGCATAGAAAAACAGCAACAAAAATGCACACAAGCACAAACCAAGAAGTCACGTATTATAAATCCAAGCACATAAAACAACAATAAGTATGTAAATATCGATTTACTTTTACATTTGAAGCCGCATTTTCTTTTACTTCTTTATTGTATGATATAGTTTAATTGACTTTTACATTATGTGCTATAGTTTAATTGACCTCTATAGTGTATGCTATAGTTTAATTTACTTCTATAATGTATGTTATATTTTAATTGACTTCTAAATTACATACTGTAGCTTAATTTACCTCAATATTGTATATTATAGTTAATTAACTTCTATGTTTCGTACTATATTTTATTTCCCGCTGTAATTTAATTAATTCCATATATAATGCCACATTTCAATTTACTTCTATATTTTTTGATGCATTTTTCATTAACTGACCTCATCCCCAATCTGATATGCAGGGTCAAAGGTTATAAGTAACCTGACCTCTACCTTGTATCACTCTGAGAAGACTCCAGTCTGGCAAACAAAAGTAAGTCGAGAACTATCGTCCACGTCTTTGGGCGTACTGGGCATATAATGTGAGACCTAAATCTTATAGACTATTCAATGATTGGGATAAGCCTACCCTGCATACAGAGACTGGACTCGGCGGATTGTGTGGATGAAACCTCTTAAAGTTCATCAGATAAGAAGGCGATCACCAGCAAGCTCTGTGGAAAGCTTCAAGTAAGCCTGGGCACTTGAGACGCCTTGGTCGTCCAATGCACCTAGGTTAATTTCCTCTTCTTCTGCGTTCATCGGAAAGCCGGGAAACCCAGTCTTACCACCCTCTAAAATGTTGGACTGTCCTTGACGTCATCTGGAGGACAGCAGTCTGTCAATCTTTCCACAAGGGACTGTGAAAAACATTCTGTGTGTTTTTCGTTGGCACAGGAGCGGAGCAAAGATGGGGCGACCCGTTTGCTATGAAGCTGAAACTAAGACTACCAGACTACCAGACCAGACCAGACCAGACTGGAGTAGGATATTTATAAAGCACCCAAGTGTTTCTATATGATACAGCCTATATGGGCTACTGAAATGGCTTTGCCTATTTCTTGACAGAATTGTGTGCCGTGTGTTGCGGGTGTCAAGTGAGCTAAGAAGACAAACACTTACTGACACGTCTTCTGTTGTCTTGGGGCCCTCGGTCCTGGAATCTGAGCGGGTGAAGAAATGTTCCCTGAAAGGGAGCTGCAGGGAGCCCCGGCGCTGCTTGCTGTAGGGTGCCTCTGTCAGGGGCGTCACCAGCCCCAACGAATCTCTTCTAGAGCTACGCTGTGTTCAAGTAATACATTCAACGGTTAAGGGGTAATCCCTCAGAGAGGTGAGTGAGTTCAGTAATACGCTGAAGTAATCAGGGCAAATACATCACAGAGGTATGTAAGTTCAGTTACATACTGGAGAGATAAAGGGAGATCTCTTATAGAGGCGAGTGTTTTCATAAGAGGAGATCCTTCAGAGAGGTGAGTGAGTTCAGTAATACACTGGAGAGACCAGGGAAGATTCTTTAGAGAGTTGAGTAACTTCAGTAAGATACTGAAGAAATAAGGGGAGATACCCCAGGGAGATAAGCGAGTTCAGAAACATACTGAAGAGATCAGGGGAGCTCCCTCAGAGAGATAAGTGAGTTCATTAATACACTGAAGAAATTAAAAAAAAAGGGGGATGGGGATCTCCGTGAAAGATAAAAGCTGCTAGTAATGAATTAAGGGAAGATTCCCCAGAGAGATAAGAATGTTGCCTAATACATTGGCGGGATGAGGAGCGATCTCTGAAAGACGTGCTTTCAGTTATACATTGACGGGGAGATACATAATAAGGGTGTTTTCAGTAATATATTGAAATAACAAATTATATATCAACCAACATTTTTATACTCTCCTCCAACCAACTATCATTTTGAGGAAAAAACCAATCCTTCCACCTAATCAACCACCCTTCCACCCATCCGCCAACTAACCAACTCTTCCATCCAGCCATCCACCAGCCAACCGACCCTTCGATCCGCCCATTCAACTACCATTCCAACGACCCACACCAACCCTTAGATCCACCCATACACCTACCATTCCAACGACCCACACAGCAACAAATTAACCAAAGACCAACTAGTTAATAATCATCATCATAATAATTAAAAACAGTGTTAATGCGCTTGCTTTGAATGGACCCCATTTGATAAACCTTGCCAGTGGTTACTCTACGAATGGACGAACTCATCTGTTTAGGTGAATGTTTTGCTTATATCAACATAAAAACGATACAATGATGTGATAGATGTGTTGACGATGATGATGATGATGACGAAATGAAGTACACAGAAAAGAGTAGTGCGTTGAGGAAACAAGAATGACGTAGTTAGTTAGTTAGTTAGTTAGTTGGGTTATCGTCATTGCACTCCGGACATGTCCATAGGTGCTCAGATCCTCCCCTCAGTATGAACCCCAACGTCCGATGGCTAATAGTACCAGTTCTATGTTGATTAACAAGTCTTCTGACGTGTCCGGTGTGCGTCTCGTTTTTTGCTGTGCCGATCTTAATTCCCAAGTCTGCCATTCTGGCGAGTGATGTGGATTTACTGCCACCAAAGTCCTCTATCCTTCCCATTTCTCTGAGGGCATTGATAATATCAGCATGATCCATAGGCCGACCGTCGGTAGTGATAGCGGATCCAGCCAACCTGTCAGCTCTTTCATTTCCATCAACGCCTGCGTGTCCCGGAACAAAAATAAAGGTGACTCCACGCACAGTGGACTTCTGTAATGATTCAAGCCATTGTCTTCGCACTGAACCTGCCTGAACCCTCCGGATCATACTCATTGAATCACTGAGTATACATATGCGGGTGTATTTTTGTGTTTCAAGCCAGGCAAACGCTTGCGTCACTGCCATCACCTCCATCGTCATGCTGCTGGTTGTCATGGAGAAGGCACCGTTGGCTTCTTTGACTGTTCTGCCCGCTGAGCGTGCTGTAAATGCCCATGCGCTTCTTCTTTGGCGTATAACGGATCCGTCTGTATAGATTAGTGCATCTGCTTCGTCTGAATTTTCACCGATGAGAGCGTTGACCTCTGCATTAACAGTAACAGGATTCTCTTCTCTACATCGCCTGTTGAGTGTGACAATACAGGAAAATGTACAAATAAACGCCTGAGGCACAGGTATCCATTCTGCACCAGGTATGATGTCGGTTAGGCTGCATATTTGCCTAATAACATCTTCTGCCCGACCTAGCCACGATTTTCCCCTCTTCAGTCTGTCGCCCTTTTCACTAAAAAGCGCTTGATGCAGTGGGTGTTTCTTATCAGCACATATTTTGAGGTATGCCCGAGTCCTCCACATCCTGATCCTTTGGTTCATTGTTGGAAAGTCAAGTAGATACCTCATTGCTTCACAGGATGTGTCTCTTGTACATCCCAAAATAATGCGCATGGCTTCATTTTGCACCTTTTCGAGTCTTTCAATCTGGGTAGCACTGACAGTGAGGATGGCCAGAGCGTATTCAATGGGTGAAAGGACCAGACCGTAGAATAGAAGTATTAGTAGTCTTTGCTCAATATTGGAAGCAGCCACAATCCTCACTGCAGATAGACCTTTGCGTGCTTTTGTTATCACATGGTCAACGTGTTCCCTGAATGACAAGCTGCGATCTAACCTCACCCCGAGAAACGTCATAACGTTGGTTCTGATCAATATATTATCACGCATTTTCACTTCTGGTAAGTCCGACTTGACAATGTGATTGTTCAAAGAGAACCATGACACTGATGCCTTCGAAGGATTGACATAGGCATTGGAACCATTACACCAGGCGGCAATTCGATCGAGTTCTTTGTGCATTGTGCTGGCGATCTCCTGTCTATCACGCCCTCGTCGATAAATCAAAATGTCATCAGCAAATGACAAAGTCCTTCCCTTTCCATTCAACTGCTGCTCAGTGATCATCACCATATAAACGTTGAATAAGACTGGTGATAGCGGTGATCCCTGTGGCAAGCCTGGACATATCGTTTGCGGTTCTGAGGACCAGCTACCACATCTTAGTACAATCTTTCTCTGGAACAGGACCGCAGCAATCCAGCGGATCAGAATAGGATTGACTTCTAGTTTAAGCAGTAATTGCATTAAATATTCGTATGGTACTTTATTGTAGGCATCTTCTAAGTCCAACACTGCCGCACATGTCTCTTCTTTAATCTGAAATCCCTCGTACACATCGTAGGCGAAAACAGCAGCATTGAACCATGTCTCTTTCTTCAACCTGTACCCTCCAAGTGTTGATCGGAACTTATCATGTAGTTCCAAGTAGGTGGTCAATCTTTGTGCGACAATTTTTTCCAAAAGTTTGCCAACAGTATTCTGCATCGAGATGATTCTGTAGCCGCAGATCATTGAGTGGTCTTTATTAGGCTTTGGTAGTGGGAACAAATAACTATGGAGCCATTCCTCTTGTATCTGGCCACTCTGGATGCTGATATTGAATTCCTTTGCCACGCTTTTCAAATCAGCGTTCGACATCATCAGCATGTCATTGTATCGGATGCCGTCAGGGCCTGGAGCAGTGCTGCGCGATTTCTTGAGGCAAGTTCTTAAGGTGTCTGCAGTGATTGTGAAATCAGTGCCTAGCTCAGTGTTCTCGTACAGCATCGACAGTTTCATCTTAACCCCTATTCTTGCAGCTTCGTCTTTTTGGTCAGTTTGCTCCAAGTAGCGCGCAAGAAGGGTTTTTCCTTTATCAGCATCAGCTCTCTGCCATATCAGGTCTGTACCCTGAAAATCAGGGATACCCCTTGGTCGTGCGGCGCCGTGCATGCTCCGTTGAAGGCGCCAGAATGTCACAAGAGATCCCTCGGAGCAAACGCTCTTGCAGAATTCGTTCCATTTCGCTGTCTTGGCTTCTTTGGCAATTAACTTGAAAGCCACTGTCCGCTTGTTAACCTCATCTTTTAGACTGATCAGGCGTTCAGAAAGTGACGGATCAATCTTCCTTGCCTTTTGCCATGCCTTGACAGCGTTCCTTTTTTCTAGCCACGCCATGTTGACTACTTCATTCCACCATGGTGGCTGGGCCCATCTCTCCCGCCGTCTGCGATCTGCTCTTGTTTTACGTCGTCTGATTTTGCTAATGGCATCTTGCCCTGTACGGAATGACGTAGTACACAGAAAAACCAAAGAATACGCGGAAAGCGATGACGTAGTACGGCAGATCTTGCAGCAGACGATGCCGACAATAAATGGCAGTAGGCTGGTTTCTGTCAACGGTTTCTCTAGTTTCTTGTCGCTGACATTTCACCACAAGATTCTACAGCTGCTGACGTTCTCGTCTAATTATTTCACTACTAAATGAAGTAAACAACATTTTATTGAGTATCTTCAGGTGTTATCTGCATCATTGTTATCACCTTATTGGGCCGCTGAAACGCCACACAGGCGTTTCGTTCAAGCAAGGCTTATTCATTACGTAGCAGAACGTCGCTCTCATAACACAGCCTGCCTGAAAGAAACTCGGAGTACTTTAAATTTATACCACCACATCTCGTCGACTTCGAGATTTAATAGGGAATTTCAAGGGATCCCTAGGGGCCTCCCTATACACTACCATATTATTAGGGGGAGGGTGGGGGGGGGGGCAGATTTAGGGTTACAGCTAGTGTTAAATGAATAGCGACTACTACTAACTTTAACCCTGAGCCCACCCCCATACTATGGGACGTTCTAGGGATTTCCCAAACAAATCTAAAAGCCGACGAGATGTGGTCGTATAGAATTAAGGTACCAGACTCGGTCTCTCGCCATATCTCATGCATTGTCCTACCAGAAGTGTCATATATCATGTGCCCATTTTTATGCTGGTCGGTCCCTGCCCCTCTTTTCGGGCTCCATGCATTCTAAGGCGTTATCACAAGTAGCTAACTGGCGAATGGATTCTGCCCTGTAATGGAAACGCTACTGTTTCCACATTGTTAAGACTGTTTCGAGTAGGTCGGTGATGTTGAGTCAGTTGAACCTCTTTCAATGGAGCAGTTTCCAGAGTCAGCAACCAGGGAGAGGCGGCACCCCCTGCAGCTAAAGGTAAGTGCCAGTATTTCGGTGTTCACATTTGGTGTCCATGCCTCCTTCAATCTTGTCAACAGTGATTTCGGATTCTGGTCGCTCAAGCACACGGTGCGCCCCTTTCCCCTTTCCCAGATTCATTTTAGGCGCGCTCCCAGTATGTTTTTTTTTAAAAAGAGGAGATAAGACTTCCCTTTTCCCGCCCTCCCGCACAACCTCGCCTTAGCGAAACATTTTCAAATGGGTCTTACTGGTTTTTACAACAGACGCTCTCCTGATATTTATTTATGTATGTCACAATGTGTCAAATATGTGTATTTCTTTGTATTACCATAACATTTTCTCAGCACGAATTTAAAGAGACCGAACAATCTAAAATTCGCGTTAAAAAATCGTGATGACCGTGAATTTATTGGATGTATTAAGAATACTACACCCTTCTTCTTCTCCGTCTCCTGCTCCTCCTACTCCTTCTTCTTCCTCTTCTCCTCCTTCTGCTTCTGCTCCTCCTTCTCCTCCTTTTCCTTCTCTTCTTCTTCTTCTTCTTCTTCTTCTTTTTCTTCTTCTTCTTCTTCTTCTTCTTCTTCTTCTTCTTCTTCTTCTTCTTCTTCTTCTTCTTCTTCTTCTTCTTCTTCTTTTTCTTTTTCTTCTTCTTCTTTTTCTTCTTCTTCCTCTTCTTCTTCTTCTTCTTCTTCTTCTTCTTCTTCTTCTTCTTCTTCTTCTTCTTCTTCTTCTTTTTCTTTTTCTTTTTCTTCTTCCTCTTCTTCTTCTTCTTCTTCTTCTTCTTCTTCTTCTTCTTCTTCTTCTCTTCTTCTTCTTCTTCTTCTTCTTCTTCTTCTTCTTCTTCTTCTTCTTCTTCTTCTTCTTCTTCTTCTTCTTCTTCTTCTTTTTCTTCTTCTTCTTTTTCTTCTTCTTCTTTTTCTTCTTCTTCTTTTTCTTCTTCTTCTTCTTCTTTTTCTTCTACTTCTTTTTCTTCTTCTTCTTTTTCTTCTTCTTCTTCTTCTTCTTCTTCTTCTTCTTCTTCTTCTTCTTCTTCTTCTTCTTCTTCTTCTTCTTCTTCTTCTTCTTCTTCTTCTTCTTCTTCTTCTTCTTCTTCTTCTTCTTCTTCTTCTTCTTCTCTTCTTTTTCTTCTTCTTCCTCTTCTTCTTCTTCTTCTCTTCTTCTTCTTCTTCTTCTTCTTCTTCTTCTTCTTCTTCTTCTTCTTCTTCTTTCTTCTTCTTCTTCTTCTTCTTCTTCTTCTTCTTCTTCTTCTTCTTCTTCTTCTTCTTCTTCTCCTCCTCCTCCTCCTCCTCCTCCTTCTTCTTCTTCTTCTTCTTCTTCTTCTTCTTCTTCTTCTTCTTCTTCTTCTTCTTCTTCTTCTTCTTCTTCTTCTTCTTCTTCTTCTTCTTCTTCTTCTTCTTCTTCTTTCACCATTTACCTCAACGAGGTGTTATGGGAGATGTAAGGATCGTTTGTGTGCTTTTCCCAATGCATTGTACAAGTTTGTGTTCGTTTCTGTTAGGTTGCTCCTGTTGTTGTCACTCCATCTCTTGCGTGTTTTCTTCCTTGTTTTGCGTTCATTACATTTTTTCAGCGTGGCTCTCTGTGGTAGTTGGTAACAGGGCATTCTCGTCAGATGGCCAAACCATCTCATTTGTTGTTCTTTAATAAATTGTACGACTGGTTTCAGTCCCAGTCTTCTTCTAATTTCTTTATTCTTGATTTTATCTCCTCTTGTTACATCAGCAGCTTCCCTAAGACATCTCATCTCTGTTGTTACAATCCATGTTCAAAACTGGTAGCACAATACATCCAAGCTGGGAACGAAAATTTTGTTTACGTTAACGTATCTTTTACAGGACTTTGCACAACCAATCCCAGCATTTTTTGGCTGTTGTGGTTTTTCTAGGCAGATTTGACGCTCAGTAGTTGACCATTGCTTTCTCAACGGTCAGCTCTCGGTAACACTGTTGAAGCCAATACAATACCGTCTGCAGCCAAATCGCCTGCAGCTGGGATCTAGCCCAGCATCCCGGCGTTAGGGAGCGCGTTTGTAACGCCTAAGCCACAAACGCCACAGTCTGCGGTTTTAATACCATATACTTGGCCCGTGGGGGACCGGTTAGCGACTGAAAAAAAGGGTGGAGACCACTAGTCTAAAAGATTATGCCATGAGCATCAAAAGTGAGATGTCCCACTGGTGGATAAAGGGTCCCCCTGGGTTCTTGGCAGGACAATAGGGGGATTTGTGTTTAGGTTTGATCGACGGATCAATATTATGGCACACGGGTGTAACCCATATGCGCTCCGTTCTACTGCTAACTCAAGCTTGAGTCTGAGGTGACTTAGCGCAGTGCACGAAATCCGTTGCACCGGCGAGGATCCTGAAATACTTTGGGTAGATTTTTAACTTCAAATTTCGCCCGGGCAGCGCCGTAAGGCTACTTACTCTTTTCCGATTTTCAACTGCCAAGGTATTTTGTACGTGCGCAAAAATGCACAGGGGCGTCCGATCTTACTACGGAGAGACCTCGGGAAATTACCAGAAGTCCACGTGAAAAAAGTCCCAGTCTTCATCGGAGCTTGAACCCAGGACCTCCAGCACTTGAGGCGGACACCATACCTCGAGACCACTCAGCCCCTCGGGGGGATTTAAGTTTGTACTAGTCGAACAATTCTTTATATTATCTCTGGATGCTGTCATAGTTGTAGAAGGCTGGTGGTTTCGCGTCTAGCCCAGCATCTCTACGGCAAAGCGATTTAACGAATGAATGATTCAATCAAAAACTGATATCAATGCACCCCAAGACATTCCACACTGATCCCTCCCCTTCATCGGTAGTCAACGAAGAGTTCCCACAAAGATGGCTCCAGCTGCAACCTAATTACGAATCTGCAGGTCTTCTCTCCTGAGTGTAAGAAACCGTCCAAACTCACTGCTCACCCCCAGATAAATCAACCTCTACAGTCGTGGACATTCTGTCTGATACGTTGCACTGTTGACTCGATCTCAGAGAGAATTCATTGCGTCCGCTTTTTCAGAAAGCTACTAACCGCTAAGACCAGCGGCATCGGCTAATCGTTCAGGCTTTTTATTATCAAACAAACCCGAGCTTCCTTGGTAATAAAATTTACGATATGCTCACTATCTATGTCTTAGCAAGCGATGCAAGCCAATGTGAGCGTAAAACACTTTTTTACAGGGGATGGTGATGTCACGGCTTCAGCAGAAACGTCGCGTCTCTCTTGTCCTTAACCATCGATCAGCGTGGCTTGAGGGATTACGTGAGCGGCCTCAGGTCTGTCAGAAGGGTTGTCACATTCGGGCTGTGGTTGTGGTTCGGTGAGAAGATGAGCAGAAGAGCAGAAAGAGGGATGTCGGGTACAATGGTAAGAGGATGACTAATAATGAAGCGGTAAAAAAAAACCAGTCAGAAACAGAAAGAGCGGATAGACATTTAGATCATGAACAATCTAGTGGGCAACTCAAATTGACAGTAACTTCTATGAGTGTGCACACGGGAGCCTCATATTTAATTATCATTGTTTCTCTCGGATAATGGAGCTTTCGTCTTGTTTTGTGTTAACAATTTTTAAAGGATTGTTTTAACAGTTAGAAAGAATTCAATTTTAAGAAATATACATATCTACAACAATACTGAATATGTACACATGACAAAAAAATCACAGTTAACACAACAGAAAGCAAATATTAAAGGTTGCTAAATGAGACAAATAGCTCAAAGCGATAATTATCACACAGGGTTTGGGACGGGTAAAAAGGGGGGGGGGGAGGAGAGACACACTGCACACTGAAGAAATAACATCTTTACATTAACATCTATAATGAAAGAATATAACTTGTCGTGTCACAGAAGGTAACTTACACAGTGACATTCTACTTTTATCATCTATCAGGACATTGTATATTAGACCCAGGGATGTAAATGTGATGTGTAAAAAACCAAAACGATATTTTCGAAAAGTCTAAGCTGAGTTTTTCCCAATTCCAAGGCACCCGATTCGATTCCCGGTGCAGGCGCTTTGGCAGCCTGACCTCTCTGCACTGGTTTAGATATTGCTATCACCACACGAACGTTCATGAAGCAGTGGCAAACTAGTTAATGTAAAATTGCCGAGAAAAACTTAACATCTCCCTACCACCCCCTCCCCCCCCCCCCTAAAAAAATAGCTTGCGTTGGTTCTACAACGTCCTGTAAGGGATACGCAACTAGCATTGCTCAGTTGCACGCAGTTAAATACATCTTATAATTACAGCCAGTCACTTATCACTACAGTTATTAAAAAAGTAAAGTGCAGCATGAAAGAAAATGTTATTCTTTATAAACCTATTATTAAATTTAATTAGCATAAAGTAACTGTCAAAATGTTGTAGCAGTAAAATTGTTAAAAAAAAAAAAAAAAAAGCATGTGCGCGTGCATGCGTGCAGTTTATCCCCTTTTAGCTGCTAGCTGACAGTATAACACTTTAAGATCACAAGATCTCAATCTTAGTGGCAGACCAACAAGACCTACAAGTCTGACGCCGCGAGACTAAACAATCTGAAGAGCGTAAAAAAAAAAAGGCGGGGGAAATTAAAAAATTCCCTCTAGGTTATTAATGTTAGTTAGTCTTTCCTCTTGAGCGTAAGGCGGTGCATAGGGCAGAGGCCATAGCTCTCCATTTATGAAGGTTCGTTGCCACCTGATTTAGGTCTTAGATATGGATCAGGTCCATAGCTGAGCCTTCCCTGATGATGGTTCTATGTAGTCTCTCTTGGTCTTACCCGTTTTCTTATTAATTATGTTATGAATGTGTCATCCATTATCTGATAAACTAAAATTATTTTTTTTAAATTTCTGGCTTGAAGTATATACGAGATTTGGTCACTCTATGTTAACATTTATTAAGAAAAACTACTGTAGTCACTGAGAGGTGAGACCAAACCAATGATATCCCCAGTGCCAAGTGAAAAAAGCTGCGATATGACACAAAGGGACATAACAACAAACATTTAACGTAGTCTTATTTTCAAGAGTTGTATACCTCTAGCTTTCTCTCAGATCTCTTGGATTCGGTTTTCTTGAGAGGTTTCACAGGTTGTCTGTTCTCTTTCTCTGCAAGAGGACAGAACCAGCAGAAGGATTGAATCAGATATTGAATCCTATATATATTCTATCCGCATATCTCTCTCTCTCTCTCTCTCTCTCTCTCTCTCTCTCTCTCTCTCTCTCTCTCTCTCTCTATTAAGTAGTATTTCGAGAACAGGTTAGATCAATTAAACGACGACATTTAAGAAATTATGGGGTGAGTCACGTTCAACCCCATCAGGACCGCACAACGAACAACTAACGTCCAGTGGCACAAAGTGCCACCCTTCGGATGAGAATCCCTAAAGGACTTCCGGTTTAGAAATCAGCGTGAAGACGTGCTAGCGGCGATTCGCGATTTTATTTTTAAAAATTTCACTTAATCGGTGTTTTTCTTTTGATAACAGAGTGCGATTATTACTAATTCATTGACGGTGGATATTTTCTTGTTCATGGATACAGATATTCTCTGTTTTTATTGGTGTTTTAATAAAATTAATTCAACAAAATAGCCACGGCGGCGGCCGTGTCCTAATATCGATAATGTAACCGCGTAGGAGCCACGCTCCCATTATAAACATGGGAGTCCACGGGTAAGAACCCAGTCTACTCTAGCAAAACAAGGTGCTGAAGTCGGAGGCAACCAGCCAGGAGACGCACCACAGCAATCAGGATGCCACGCACAAACGCAACAGGGAATATTTCTATATCTGCAAATAAGTATGATTCTCACCATGTGACCCACTCACGTACACGTGGTTCGATTTACCCGCCTACGACAAGTAGAATGAGTCCAGCTTCAAAGCCTCCCCCGTAAAACCAGAAAAGCAGAAAATACAGCTACTCTTAAAATAATGCACTGGAACGCGGAGGGAGTAAATACTAAGACATTAGAATTAGAAAACGTCTTGAACGAAGAGAATATACATGTATGCTGCCTTCAAGAGACGTATCTCAAACAAGATATCTCCTTCAAGGTCAGAGGCTACCAGTGTTTCCGATCTGACCGCAAAGACAAGATAAAAGGTGGAATTCTTACCCTGGTCAAACATAACATCCTTGCGGGCCAGATCGAAACATACATGGAAGGTGCTGAGTATCAAACTCTTGAGCCCAAGTTAGAAAATACAGATTTTCATCTGACCAACTACTACTGTCCGAGCGACCGCCCTCAGGCACTGGATACAGTACTAGTAAATGAAAAAAATGATCATTTGCGGGGATTTTAATAGCCATTCCCAAAGCTAGGGCTATTATCACATGGATCAGAGAGGAGAGAAACTAGAGGACTGGCAGGATGAGAATAATTTCATCCTCGTTAATAAGCCAACCGACCCACCAACCTTCTACTCTAGAGCCTGGCATACCACCTCGACACCAGACCTAGCCTTTCACTCAGCAGACATGGAACTGAATGTTACCCGAACTGTTGGGAAGCAACTAGGAGGCAGTGACCACCGGCCAGTCTTTCTTACTATAGAAAGCCAGTCTGTAAGAGAGAGAGAGCAGCACACTGCCAAGGTGGAGTTTTAAGAAGGCAGACTGGAAGTTGTATCAGCTTCGCACAAATGTTCTGCTGGACAATCTGAACACAGATGACGACGTAGAAAAAGTAGCCCAAGAGCTGAGCAAACGCATGCTGCAGGCAGCCCTAGAAGCAGTTCCAAGAGGTGCTCGTAAACAATATAAACCGTATGGAATTACGATCTGGAGCAACTGCACAACAATATGGCAACAGAAAGAAAACAAGCTGAGACCAGACCTTGTCAGGAGCAGTTCAACAACTATCAACATTCAAAGGCCAAATTCCAAAGAGCCAAACTGCAGGCTAGACGGACAAGCTGGCAGGAAAAGAGAAAGTCTCTAATCTTTGAAAGAGACACAAGGAAGTTGTGGAGGTTAATTAAACAAATTAATGACGAGAATACAGGAAGAAATGGTAATATTGCACTATGCAAAGAGGGAGCCATCCTAACAAGAAAACAGGCAGCTGACAACTTTGCAGATTCTTTTGCAGAAGACAGCAACATTAATGTCAGCCCAGAGAAACAGCGAGAGGTTCGAGAGAACAAACAGCATACAAGACAAAATGATATAATTCCTGAAGCACTGGTGGCAGCATTTACATCTAGCGAGTTAGAGCTAGCAATATCAAAGCTGAGAATGGGAAAATCATCTGGAATTGATGGTATCACCAACGAAATGATCAAACACCTTGGAACAACTGCCAAAATAAAGCTGCTACAGATCTTTAATCATTGTTGGACCAGTGGCAAAGTTCCTTAGATATGGAGAGAAGCAATTACAATACCAATACAGGAAAGGACAGTTCTGATACCTCCAGCTATAGACCGATCAGTCTTACCAGCTGCCCCTGTAAAACAATGGAACGCATTGTCAACCTTAGACTCTAATGGTGCTTGGAAAGTGAAAACATTATCATGCCGCAGCAGGCAGGATTTCGACAGTGCTACTCCACAGAAGACCAGACAACTTACCTTTCACAAGAAATTGAGGATGCCTTCCAGGAAAAGAATCTAGTGCTAACAGCATGGATAGATCTGAAGAAAGCCTTTGACAAGGTCTGGACAGAAGGTCTACTGAAGAAACTGAGAGACTGCAGGGTGAATGGGAGTATGTACAAATGGGTGAAAGCATACTTGTATAACAGAAGATCCATAGTACAGATGGATGGACTTAAGAGTAAGGAAGTTTTGCTGCGCCATGGAGTACCACAAGGAGGTGGCCTGTCCCCCACACTCTTCCTAGTCTATATCAATGACCTGCTTTCTGAACTACCCCATGGAATTAAAGCTGCAATGTATGCTGATGACTTGGTACTCTGGTGTACAAATGAACATGCAACAGTGGCCACCAGACTGCTACAAAGAGCCATAGATGCAATGGCTAAATGGGCCGACAAATGGTGTGTCAGCATCAACATAGGCAAATGCAGCACCACCCTCTTTACCCTTTTTCTAAACAAAAATCAGGCGTCATACACATAAATGGAGTACCCCTGAGAGAGGATAAGGAGCCCACATACCTAGGAGTTAACGTTTGATGATAGGTTAACATGGAGAAAACACATCAACAGGGCAACAACCAAAGCCAGAAGGAGGGTAGCCATTCTGAGAAAACTAAGTGGGACCACATGGGGTGTTAGCGGGAAAATACTTCGGAAAGTTTACCAACAAAGTGTTCGACCACATCTTGAATACAGATCAACAGCATGGAATTCAGCATCAAAAACCACATTGCAAGAATTAGACAAAGTGCAAAATCAAGCACTCAGAGTTACCAAGGGCAGTATGAAATCAACACCTATAGCTATGATGGAGAAAATGGGTATGACCCAAGCACTGAGTGAACGCAGAGACACCAAGATGCTTTTACAAGCAGAAAAGTTTCTTAGTATGCCCAGTCACCCCATGAATGAAAGATTCAAAAATTTGGCTTTGGGACGACTAAAGAGAAGTAGTTTTATCCACCAGGCCAAACGGCTCGGCTGATAAATCACTGATTTGCCTACAACTGATAGATCCTTAAATGCTGTTCCAGAACGGACCCCCTGGAGAGAGGACTATAAGTTTCCTATACACATCAAGACTGAAGTGAAAGGGGTATTTGACAAGGAAGAACAAAACAGTGTGCAGCGCAAAACAGCCACCCTCAGTCTACTTGATGATTAATATCCACATAATCTTTGGGTCCGTGTTTACACAGATGGGTCAGCAGAAAACGCTGTCAGAAACGGAGGTGCGGGAGTGTACATTGAGTATCCTAATAATACTAGGGATACAGCCAAAATACCAACAGGAAAGCACTGTCACAACTATGATGCAGAAGTTCAAGCCATCAAGATAGCGGCAGAGAAACTACTAAATACAGGGTATTTTTCACAACCAGTAGTATTCCTGACAGAAGCAAAGGCGGTACTTCAGCCACTCCAGTCTGGAAAATTACCGAGCAGACGGACACTATTATCCGAACTAGGCAACCGTTGTAATTTAGTAATGCAGTGGATACCTTTGCACTGTGGAGTTCCCGGAAACGAAAGAGCTGATAGACTAGCTAAGGAAGGTGCAAATGAAGAACAACCTGACATACCAGTCTCTTATCAACAGAAGAAGAGAATGATCAAATCAATCAGAATGCCACCGAAACTGGCACAAGACGATTACCATATTATGGACAGACCAGAGCAAGTCATTATCCTTCGCTTAGAACAGGGCACAATCGACTTCGCTGCCACATGTACAACAAATTTAAGATTGGCCAATCAGACATGTGTATTTGTGGACTGGCACCTGAAACAACAGATCACATCCTTCAAGACTGTCCCAGATTCAACGCTTTCAGGCAAAACCTTTGGCCAAAAGAGACACTTGTGGAAGTCAAACTTTACGGGCCGCTTAGTGAATTACAAAAGACAGTGAAATTCATACAAGAGACAGCTTTGCAGATATAGACAATTTATTTCATGCGAACGAAAGAAGAAGAAGAAGAAGAATCCCTAAAGGTAAGTCGCACACACACACACACACACAAATAAATAAAAAAAGTTGACCATTTAGTGATAACTTTGAGAATATATAGGGTAGGAGCAGGAGAAAGACAATACACACACACACACATATATATTTATATACATAATGTTGTCTTTCTGCCTATACTTGCCAATCTGTAGGGTGTTGTAGGGATGAATTGGGATTTTTGTTACTTTGCTAATGCTTATCAAAATGTTTGTGTTGTGTGTGTTTGTGTATGTGTGTTGTATGTGTGTTTGCGTGTTTGCATGGCATGTTTAATAAGGGCAGGCAGAGCTTTAACTTCCGTCTCAATAGGAGAAGCATTTTTTTTTCTTCAAAAACCCCAGGAGGTGAGCAATTACAAACAGGAAAATACTCTACAATAACCACTGGTTCTGGACGCTCACACAGGTAAGGGCAAACACACAAGACAGTGCCGTGCTATGATACAGAGACTTGGCCCCATCAGGCGGCACCAAAACGGAGGCGGCATTCGCAGCTCAATCAAAGTACAGTTTGAACATTCAAAGGACGGCATTTCGAAAATTTGCATCGTACTCAGATAATTTACCGCACAGCCGTGCATACAGACAACAAACAATCGCTGCTTTACTGACCTCTGACCTCTATCAACAACGGCGTTACTGACCTTTGACCTCAAGAAGGTTTCCTGCCAGAAAGACGGTGTCACATGACATTGGCAAAGGTGTCTGAGACTTCTCGATAAAGACGTTGATGAAAGTTACATCCATATTTCTGGCTTGTAGAACTGGCTCTAGAGCTTCCCTGTCACACGAGAGAGGAGATCGCATGTCGATGATAAAAATCAAGAAGGAAGCAATGAAGAGGGAGACTGATATGACTAACACAGATTAAGGGACATAAATTAGAGTAATGTAGGCGGATAAAATGACAAAGTAAAAATGCAAGAAGCAAGGGCGATAAAGTGGAAGAGGGGTAGGGGGTAAGGGAAAAAACGGACCAGGAATTGGGTGAGTGTGAGTATGTGTGTGTCGAGGGGGGGGGGGGGGGAGGGGGGAGGAGGGACTAAACAGAGAATTTAATATAAAACCAAGAAGAACGTAGACAAGTGAGCCTCACAAGGTAACAAAACGCAAAGTCAAAGCCAGCGTTGAGATTACAGAGCCTTCATTGGCACATTACAAAATCAACTCAAAAACACGTAGTAAAGACACGAATACATACAATTACTTAACTGTTCCATTTTCGATATAACACAAAACATGACTGATAATTAAATTTACATTAAAAAAAAAAAAAAAAAGGATGAAATAACAACAACTTTAATCTTAAACAATACAGCACAGTACTGATGAGTGTGACGGGCACAAGCAGATAGTGGCAGTTCTGTGAGGGCGGGACACACGAGGTCAGTTATACACAGAGGAGAAAAGGAATAGGTTAAAACTGCTGCAGAACAGAATTACAAGAGAAAGGGTAGGTATGGAGTGGATGTTCACAAAAGATGACATTGAAATACAAAATGAAATAAAGACAGGTTAGAATAGGAGGCGTAGAAGAAGAAGAAGAAGAAGAAGAAGAAGAAGAAGAAGAAGAAGAAGAAGAAGAAGAAGAAGAAGAAGAAGAAGAAGAAGAAGAAGAAGAAGAAGAAGAAGAAGAAGCAGAAGCAGAAGAAGAAGAAGAAGAAGAAGAAGAAGAAGAAGAAGAAGAAGAAGAAGAAGATGAAGAAGAAGATGAAGAAGAAGATGAAGAAGAAGATGAAGAAGAAGAAGAAGAAGAAGTAGAAGAAGGAGGAGGAGGAGGTTAAGGGGAAAAAAAGCAGAAGGAAAAAAAAATTACAAAGTAATAAGATAAGCTAAATAATAAAAAAAAAAAAAAAAATTACAATGCTATTTATTTTTGGCAAGTAGAGGAACTCACCTGAGGGATTTATTCTTTGCTGCAGCCACCACGACACATTCATCCTCTTTACCAGCAGAGTCTGAAAATCTGAGAGTGAAGTAGCTACCGCTGGTCACAGCCTGGTGATTAGGAGAAGACAGTGGGATATGGCAATGGCTCTTCTCATGGATTGTTTTTCTAGAAAATTAAAGGTACCCGTACATACACATTTGAGTGTATAAAAAAGGTTATGGTACTGCCCACACAGTATCTATTATAGTAGTGCTGAAAAGTTCTTTTCCACTAGGTGCTCGGACAAGTCTACCTAGGCCTATCCCTCACGTCGTTACGTTATGTCCACAGCCAGCTCGAAGTTCTTTCAGCAGCTTGGTCCAGTTTTATTAGTGCCCGTTTATGCTTGTTTTCTCGCAATCCTAGCTTCTTCAGCACGTTGTATGTGAAGGCTGAGATTATTTCAGTTCATGAGTGCAGGTTTCACAGAGAAGTATGGGGGTCGTCATTAGAGATACGGAGCCCGTGCGTTGTGCCAAGGTCTTGACCCCCGTGGCCTTAAACTGGGCACTAGTGGTTCTATCATACAACGTAATTTCCTCTATTAAGCACAGCCTTAGTTTGTAAATGTGTGAAGTTTATTAGTAATAGTTTTAGTCACTTGGGGCGTTTGTCCTTAATACACCAGCGCTGATCTGCTGTTAACATAGAAACAAAAAATTAAAACATAAAACTAGAGTATCGTACGATTTTTCCATTGTCACTGACACATAAACGGCAGCTGGCCGGATGGATCTGAACACCGTGCTTTCATGCGGGAGGCCAAGGTTCGAATCCTTGGTAAGATTTAGGATTTTTTTTTCGTCGGCAAAAATTAAATCCCAACCTGCACAGTTCATGGCGACAGGACTAGCCATGTGGCTTAAAGACACCCCCCTACCCTTACGGACAGACAGACGAGTTGTGATTTCACCTGTACAGGCATGAGCTAGTAACGTTTACACGGGAGAGATTTTCACAGCGACAGGACTAGCCATCTGACTTAAAGACACCCCCACCCCTCCCCTCCCCTCCGCTGTTACCACGAAAGTGGTATTTACAGGCAGTAATGGCACTTTTATCAACACAGTGATTGAGTGGCTAGATCAGCTCATCTGTAGGAAGGAAAATGAGCTTGCACAGGAAGATCAAACTCACCTTGGTGCGGGTAACAGCTGGAGTCTGCCCAGGTGTAATTGCTTCTGTGGAATCTTGTCTGTAGCCCATGAGAAACGTCGAACTTTCATCTAGGCTGGAATTTCTCTCCAAGGTGGCACTCTTCTGATCTCTGAATGCACGGACAGATATACGGACAAACTTAGACTTTGTCGCGAGTAAACAGAGACACATGGACTATCATACTTTCAGTCGCAAAACCGATCACCCCATTATTGCTCACAAAATGCCCATCATTTTCCCCATGCGAAATGACAAACAGACAGGAGTCGTAGCAAAATTCAGCAGCTTGCACACGCAATAAATGCATAAAGACACACAGACAAAATAAGATAGCCGGACAGACAGACGAGGTGCGATTTCACCTGTACAAGCTTGAGCTAGTAACGTTTAAACAGGCGAGATTATCACGTGTTTTTGGTTTTCTTTGTTCGTTGATTATTTTCCCTCCCTGTTGCTTCGCTGCTGAGAACATGCGTGCCCAGCTAGCATTGTAGTACTAATAACTGGTAGCTTTCACGAGTTACAGATCCTGCATAAGTGGCGTAAGCGTTCTTTTCGATTTGTCTGAGTCTATTTCAGAACTAGATGTCAGAGATGTTGAAAGCAACAAGGGGGGTTAACAGGCGTACCTATCTTACCCTACATAATTTGAGAGAGGCCACTTTAGGTAGGGTGCTCCAAGCAGTTAATAGACCGGTATTTTATGTTTGATTTTCCTAAATGAAAATGAAAGATATGTATGTTTTTAGTCGAGGCAAAATTTCTGCTTCTGACAGACAGTGGCTGCTGCATTTTCCTCCATTTATAGATTTAAAGGATATAGTTTTGTCACCCAGCTACTGTGCTGAGTGCATGGTGCACAACTGTGAGCTGCAGATTTTATCTGGAATGTTTTTCGACTGTGACCAACGTGGTGTTGTGAAGCAGTTAGTTATGTTGCCTTGTGCTCTCTAGGTCGTGGGTTCATTTAAGGTTCCGTCCTTGGGTTCGTAAGTGCACGTGTCTTGGAGATCCCTGGGGGTCATTGCTGGAGATTCAGTTTCGTGCTGTATGCGATACTTTTGATAGGCAAACAGCGACTTTGCCTAGAGAGACTGATCCACTATATGGGAATAAACCTGCTTTCATGAAGTGGATCCTCTGACTTTTTAACACCGTGTAACACCTGTATGAGCAATCTATTGGCGTTACAATACTAATTCAAAGGGGGATGTGCAGATCTTCTGGAGGATATTCAACACTGAGCTGGGGACACAGACGGTTTAAATCAATTTACAACTGGTATTATTAGTAGGGCTGTACCGAAAATTCGCTTCGTATTCGCTTCCGGGCCGAATAGTGGACCTAGTGACTATTCGGTATTCGGCCGAATAGTTGCGGTCGGGCCGAATACGAATAGTAGTGACCTTACACCCGCTTCTGCATACACGGCCTTAATGCAGACAACATGGAACGATTGGTTTTGTTGAAAGCTAATGCAGCTTTCATGCATTAACTAAGCTGTCAGTGACAATTTCCAAGTTTAGTTACTTGTTATAATACTTAGGATTATTTCATTCTTAGTTATTAGTTACCACAGTCTGACTGAAGGATGCAAAACATGAAGGTTTTTAAATGTTTACTATTCTGTACGAATACTAACTAGACATGGAAAGAATATAAACTCCGTCCACATCCAAGTCGATAATATGAAAATCAAACGAACGGAAACATATGTACTTGGGTGCAAACTTCAACTGCTCTAACATGCTGAGAGAAGAAATACAATCTAGAAAAAAGTATACCATGCACTTAAACATCTGCTAAAGGTCAAAGTGTCTGTCTCGCAACACCAAGATCAAAACATATAAAACGTTGATAAGACCAGTCGTTTTATATGGCTCTGAAACTTGAAGCAGAAATTAAAAAGATGAGGCCTTATTACTGGTTTTAGAAAACAGTCTTACGACAAATCTTTGGACCCACCAAAGACGCAAACAGCGGGGAATGGAGAGTTAGAAGCAACAACGTAACACATAATCTGTTTAAATCACCACTGATCACTGGCATCATGAGAGCTAACAGACTAAAATGGTTTGGGCATATTGAAAGAATGTCAGATGACAAGAGAAGTAGAGACTGTATACACATGAGAGAGGAATGAGCATAGACCACGAGGCAGACAAAACAGATCATCGAGAGAAAAGAAGGCCAGCCAGAGAGATGAATACAGCAGTAAACCTCAAGGGCTCAGAATGCTATAGAAGAAGATGATTATTCTGTGCTACTTTATGTGAAATACAAGTTTAGCGTAGATTTGATATATTTTATACACTTTACACTATTCGTATTCGGCCGAATAGTGAAAAATACTATTCGGTACAGCCCTAATTATTAGGCGTTGGACACGTCTTTGGCTATTGAAAAAGTGGACCAGAGGGAATGTCTTAGATAGAGCGATGTAAATTTTTGATTCATTCATCCATTCACTGACATTCCAATATTAATGTTAACAAGATATATGTGGTTCTTCCAGATAGTGGTCTGATCGTATCTCTTCCCTTATCTGACAACCAGTAACAGTTAAGGAGATAATAATCCACAGTTCGCGAGAGTATAATGCACTCTCATAGACACAGAATAGTGCACTCTCATAGATACAGAATAGAGCACTCTCATAGACACAGAATAGTGCACTCTCATAGATAATAATGCACTCTCATAGACACAGAATAGTGCACTCTCATAGACACAGAATAGTGCACTCTCATAGACACAGAATAATTCACTCTCATAGACACAGAATAGTGCACTCTCATAGACACAGAATAATTCACTCTCATAGACACAGAATAATGCACTCTCATAGACACAGAATAATGCACACTCACAGACACATAATAATGCACTCTCATATACACAGAATAATGCACTCTCATAGACACAGTATAGTGCACTCTCATAGACACAGAATAATGCACTCTCATAGACACAGAATAATGCACTCTCATAGACACAGAATAATGCACTCTCATAGACACAGAATAATGCACACTCACAGACACAGAATAATGCACTCTCATAGACACAGAATAATGCACTCATAGACACAGAATAATGCACTCATAGACACAGAATAATGCACTCATAGACACATAATAATGCACTCATAGACACAGAATAATGCACTCATAGACACAGAATAATGCACTCATAGACACAGAATAATGCACTCTCATAGACACAGAATAATGCACTCATAGACACAGAATAATGCACTCATAGACACAGAATAATGCACTCATAGACACAGAATAATGCACTCTCATAGACACAGAATAATGCACTCATAGACACAGAATAATGCACTCTCATAGACACAGAATAATGCACTCATAGACACAGAATAATGCACTCATAGACACAGAATAATGCACTCTCATAGATACAGAATAATGCACTCATAGACACAGAATAATTCACTCTCATAGACACAGAATAATGCACACTCACAGACACAGAATAATGCACTCTCATAGACACAGAATAGAGCACTCTCATAGACACAGAATAATGCACTCATAGACACAGAATAATTCACTCTCATAGACACAGAATAATGCACACTCACAGACACAGAATAATGCACTCTCATAGACACTGAATGATGCACACTCACAGACACAGAATAATGCACTCTCATAGACACAGAATAATGCACTCTCACTTACTCATTTCTGTGGCTTTCTGCATTTGTCCATCGAGTCAAGGCAATTATTTCCCCATCAGAGCCAGTTCTGTGTTTGTTGGATGCCTCCAAGTTCTGTGGAAACAAACAAACAGATTTTACCCTTTAGTTGGCAGGCAAGCGCCGTGTTGTGGGGAGGAGCGAATGATCCGTCCGTTTTTTATTGGAAAAAAATTGTCACTTTTAACCAGCATCCTCACAGGAAGAGCCCTAGGTTATAATTGTTGCTAAGTTTATTCGCGCCATATAGTACGGCTTGGCATTGCTCGCCACTAAGTAACCATGAAAAGGGCTGTGGCAGAGTGCTGACGTTATCACGAGAGACATACCCAAATACTGTCCCGACCGACAACGAAGTCGTCTACCGGCCAGTCAATGGGTGACCCGGTCGCCAATATGAGAAACGAGAAGGAAAAGTCACACTGTTATATAGCAAGGCTGCACCGGTAGTTCTGTCTACACGATGCCATTTGTGTGTGTGTGTGTGTGTGTGTGTGTTTAGGTCCTGGATGTGTATAGGATGGCAGTGATTACAAAAGGATACCCCTATAAGTGCCAAATCTTCGCCAATAGATCATCGTCCTTACCTGAACACACATACAGACATACACCCGCGCGCGCGCACACACACATCGTGATTGTAACTGACTCAGAAAACACGATGAGAAAGGTGAGGACAGGCATGCTTCGTGCAGAGTGTCAACCTTAGCTTCGGAGGTCGTGGGTGAGGAGCAGTGTCTAGATCTTGTCTCCTGGTCAGGTCTGTGAATTGGGAAATGAACAGGCGGATAGACCAGCTGGCTCTGCACCACTTGGTTGAATAATGATTCATGATAAGGCCGACGTGGTTATGGCCTCGTGGTAGAACGTGTAAAATTCAGGGGAATCAATGAAACACCAGTCTGGTAACAGTGATGCTGCGGAGAGTGACGAGGGATCTGGCCGATACTTGACGCAAAGAGAACAGACAAGACGGACGTACAATCAGAATGCTACAGACACCACTGGTACTGGAAATCTGTGCTGGCTGAAGAAGATGGAGACGGAGAGCTTATGGGAATGCCTCGAGTTCTGTGACATCAACTTAACTCAACTCAACCTACCTAGGACAGCAGGTTACATCAGCCTGGTATAGCCGTTGAGGCTGCCATAATTATAACTTATCTGGAGTTTAAACGGGGTATCGGGGATCTAACTTATTGGTCTGCCATCCAGAGTAACATTTTGTCAATCTAGGTATGGTAAACCGTCAAGTAGCAGCCCTGAGGGAACAAATCCACTGATCGATCACAAATCATAGTAGGAGCTTCTCAATTCAGCACTCTTCCCCCTTCCCACTTTTGTGGACAGGCAATCCCGGTTTTTATCTCTTTGTCATCCTTTTACTCTTTGCCCCATCAATCTTTCTAGTTATCACTAAGTTTTTGACACCCCCCCCCCTGCCCCCCCCCCCCCGTTTTTCCTATGTACACAAAATAGTGACTGTCTACCAGGTGAACTGATACTAACATTGCAGATTGACATAATTTCAATAGGACGGAAAACAAAAGAAGAAGAAGAAGAAGTAGAAGGGGGAGGGGAGGAAGAGGAAGAACTGCCACAATGAAGACATGTCGGGGGAAGGGAAACTAGAAGCGGTGTTTGGTGGGAGGGGGATGGGATGGGGGATGGGATGGTGGGGGGGGGGGGGGGTCTAAACCTAGTTTACTTGTGTGAGCGATGACTTTTAGGAATAGACAGTTGGTGTTTTCCCGACATTTTATGAAAGGAAATGGACTCGAGAACTTAGTACCAACGGGCCCGACTGATGGACCGTGTGCAAGGTTAAGACACAAGCACGTGAAGGCTTAGCCATTTGGATTGGGCGCGATAATAGCACTGACCCAATCTGTGAGTCTGGTGATCGAATTGGATGGCAAACCATGGCAGCCTACGCTTATCGGCTCGACATATAATAATAATTATTTGTTTTGTGCTCTCTCCATGTTTGTCTGTCTGTCCGCCCTTCCCTCTGTTTCTCACTGTTTGTCTCATCTCTCCCTTTCTCTCCATTGGCAATAGTGTCCAGTATAATCTATGGGATTTTCCCGTGTAGGTTCGAATCCTGCAGAGGACGAAATTTGTATGTGTGTATGTAGATGTGTGTTTTTGTATACGTGTCTGTATGTGTGTGTATGTGTGTCAGGTGTGTGTGTGTGTGTATACATGCCTAATGTATGTGTGTCTTTGTGTATGTGTGTGTGTGTACATGGGTGGGTCTGTATGCATCTATGCCTAATGTATGTGTGTCTGTGTGTATGTGTGTGTACATGGGTGGGTCTGTATGCATCTATGCCTTATGTATGTGTGTCTGTGTATGTGTATGTGTGTCTCTCTGTGTGTATGTCTCTCCATGTGTGTCTGTATGCATTTGTCTGTGTGTCCGCGTGTGTGACTGTCTGTATGTATGTGCGTGTATGTCTGTCCATGTGTATGTGTGGGTGCGTGTGTTTGTGCGTATGTCTGTGTGTGTCTGTATGCATGGATGCCTGTGTGTATGTGTGTATCTATGCATTTATGTATGTGTCAGTGTATGTTGTTTATGTGTGTCTGAATGTGAGTGTGTATGTGTGTATGTATGAGTGTTGTTATGAGCGAGAGTGTATGTATGTATATGTATGCATGTGTTTGTATGTGCGTTGGTATGTGTGTGTGTATCTGTGTGGATGTCTGTGTGGGTGTGCATCTGTGTGAGTCTGTGTGTGTATCCGAGTGTGTCTCTATCTGTATGTGTGTGTGTGTGCTCGTGTGTATGTCAGTATGCATGCATGCCTATTTGAATGTATGTGTGCATGCGTCTGTTTGTGTGTGTGCGTGTCTTTGTGCGTGTGTGTCTGCGTTTGTGTCTCTGTGTATTTCTGCGTGTATGTTTGTGTGTGTGTGCGTGTGCCTGTGTCTGTGTGTCTACACGTGTGTTTTTGTGTGTATGTCAGTGTATGTGTATGTCGGTGTGTGTCTCTGTGTACATGTGTGTGTATGTGTGCATCTATGCCTTATGTGTGTATGTATTTGTGTGCTTGTGTGTATCATTGTGTGTGTGTGTGTGTGTGTGTGTCTTTGTGTGCATGTCTCTGTGTGTGTCTATATATGTCTACGTGTGTGTTTGTCTGCGCGTGTGACTGTTGTATGACTGTTTGTGCCTGCGTATGTCTGTCAAATGTGTGTCTGCGTGTGTGTATGCTTGTGTGTGCCTATATGCAAGCAAGCCTGCCTACCTGCCGGCCTGCGTACGATCGTGTGTGTGTTTGTGTATGTATGTAAGTACGTATGAATCAATGTATGCATGTATATATGTATGTATGTATGCATGTGTAAATGTATGTGTTTTGTATGTGTGTCTGAATACGTGTGTGTGTGTGTGTATGTGTGTGTTTAAATGTGTGTGTATAAACGAATGTATGTGTGGGTGTATGTATGTGGGTGAGTATGTGTGTGTGTGTGTGTGTGTAAATTAGTGACTGAGTAGGTGGGGATGTGCATGTGGGTGTGTGTGTGTGTGTGCGCAACTGTGCACATGCATTTTACCACTCATGCTTTTGTGTTTTTACTTGCTATTCATAATATGCATATTTGTATATAAAATAAGATGCTTTTTTAATAAAATGTAACTTCTGTGTGAAAGATGGGTGTTTAGAAGGTCTAAGTATAAGACAGGCTTGCGTACCTTATTTGTGATCCTTTGAAAATAAAGTTCTTTCGTTCGTTATATATATATATATATATATATATATATATATATATATATATATATTTTTATATATATATATATATATGTATATATAAAACATTTAAAGTTGTTTAATTATGGTAGGTAGGTAGCTGCATTTCACCAGGACATCACACAAGTGACAAACACCCGGTGACACGAAGTGCCTCCATGCGGATGAACATCACCCGTGGAGAGGTCCCAGAAACCCCTTTCAGCCGTTAGGCCATATTTATGGCTTGGCCATATTTAAGGCCCGGCTATATTCAGGGCCCCCGGCAAAAGCCGGGGGGGGGGGGGGGCTTCAAAATAACACAAAAATTACATCCCATGAGGGAACGACTTGGATTTGATCTAATTTTATTATGAATAAACATACCTAAACATGGCATGTACTGAATAACCCACCTTGGCGATCCATCAGCGAAATAGCAAGGTACAGGTGCACTGCCAGTGTCGCAAAACATAATTACGCCTTGCCTTTGAAACATTATGTAACCACAACTTGTAACATCGAATCTGTTAACACGGTTAAATGATAATAAATTATGTTATAAAGTTACTTACATAACTCTCATTCCTCAAGGTCATGCTGTTCGACAACTCTTGCTGAATGATTTGTGTGTTACCTCCCTTGCTACTGAAAAAAAGCATTGAACTTCACAGAAAGGAATAAACAGGATTATCCGGGAAGTAAAGGGGCGGTCACGATACAGTCTGTAAGTCAATGATCAATACAGTGGGAGAGGTTGCGTGCCGTCAGCTTGTCATAGTGGTAACAGTGCTGGGAAAGTCCAGAGTTCGATACTTACAAGACATCTTACTTGTGATATAACTCGCTGAGTCCCATACATGCCTTTCTTCAGTTCAAATTTCTTTAAGCATTAGTTGCTGTCTCGGTATGCAATCTCCGTCCCAATGTGGGAGGCAATTGTGCTGTTGCTGTTATTTTTACGCCACATTCTGGATGTCGTCGGGGGCCCTAATATGTCCTAACGGTTGAGCGGAGTTTCTGGAACTTGTACCCGTGGAATTCTCGTCCGAATTGTGCCACTTTGTGTCTTTGGGTGTTTGTCGCACGTTATGCAGTCCTAATCGGGTTGTACGTTATTCAGAGAAAAATATGTCTGGGTAACAAAAGGTTCAAATAATATCAGTGTGGAACAAATGGAGCTGAAGTATCAGCTCGGACATCAGGGGTTAAAGCTACAGCAGCAAGAGGCACAGGGAGCTGACAAAAGCATCATATGCCACAAGCAGTGAGTTATTGGGACTGAATAGGAAATCCTCTCCTTAGCATTCACCAACTGTAAGGTTCTGCTGGTTAGTCAACATATGGACTTTGGTCTTGTTGCCAGACTTGAGTGTTGTACGCACATCCGTTTTACATATCTGGGTTATATGTGTACAGACTGCTTGTTCCTCACCTTCCAGTCAGACACACTACGACTGTGAAGGAAACATCGATCAACTAGGTTCGCTATGCCCCCGGTTGGGAGCCTATTCTAGAATGACCCCGGTAGGTGAAGACAGGTCTTCATCAGTGTGAGCTCTGGTCCTGTTGCTCGTGGGGCAGTTTACAAAGGCTTTATTACTGACTTATATGTGGAACATACTAACAGAGCCTGTATAGTTTTAAAAAACCCAACCAATGGCTAAAAGTTTTGGTTGTTCGTCCACTTCTGGACTTGTCTTGCTCCAGAACTAGAGTTTTGGATGCACGTTCGTTTCATAGATCCGACTTCATTGAAAGCAGTCTGCTAATCTCCCACTTTTTTTAAGGCAGATGCACTTCGACCTCGAAGGAACCTCGCTTTGTGAGTCGGGACGACTATTTCCATTCTTAGCTGATTTTGTCTTCTAAAACAAATCTCAGGCATCGGCGAAGTTTTTGGGTCAACCTTCATTTTGTGGTGAAACAATCGCTTCTAGTTCAAACCCAGACCACCATGTTGATATTCATTAGTGATTAGCCCTTTGTATCTTTCCAGATGATAGTGTTACACTGTGTTCATAAACAGGCATGGTAATCACAGACCATGGCGATGGCGATCATGACTAACTGGCGTAAAGGCCAGCAATATGGTCCTTTCACTTCAACGCATATGTTATCCCCTCAGCAGACCCCCCCCCCCCCCCCCCCACCCAACCCACCAGATCGGCTTGTTGTGTGAACTCCAAAGGAAAAGGCAACGTTAATACGACTGGAATAAAGAATGATGCAGAAGCTGATGGATCAGGAGTGTTCAGGTTGCATGTGCTTGTCCAGTGATAAGACAAGCATGTTTCCAAATGCGAGCCGTTGTCCGAAGCGTATGTTCCTACAGCTGTGCCTTAATATAGACGCCACAGTAATAACTCCCGTACTTGTAGTTTTTATCTGTTTATCATCCCAATGGGGATTAGGGTCCCACTGTGGGAATTGGGACAGGGACATACCTACCCCCGTAATAAACATGTCGTAAGCGGCGACTAATTAGGAGTTTGCTGAAATCGGACTTGCTTTGCTGAAAAGCGTAGATATCGCAGCCTAGCTGTAAGCCACATTACAAGGGCTCAGCAACCCTTTTAAGGACGAACGCAAAATGAGAAGAAAACGAAGATCTGTTCATCACGTTTTTCAGTAGTCACATGTATCGACCATCTGTCTGTCTGTCTCTCTTTCGCTCACTCTCTTTCGCCCCACTCCCCACCCACACACTCATATCCATTTGACTAACCTTGTGATCTGCTGAAGATCTTCTAGCTCATCCTGTGTTGTTTCGATTTCAAGCTTAACCTCCCTTTCGCCGAGGTCTGTATCCAAGTTAGGTACATGGCTGTTTGGCTCCTCTATGTAGTCATCTATTAACAGAGCATCTGATTTTGTAAACCAGACAATGATTGAGAAATACAGTTAGAAACAGAGGCAGCAAAAAACGGGTTATAGCGTACAAACCTACAACACCCGATTGTCAGATCAGTAAGCAAACAAATGGTGGTACTTAATTTTTAATTCACCTTAAAGAAGGGAAATTCCGTTATCTTCGGTAAAGTCCAATATTCTAGACGTGTTATGGGTTCAAGTTAGGGTTAGAAACTTTGTCAGCCCCAACCGCCTCAGAGACTAATCCTACCCCTAACAGTAATTCTAACCCTAACTCTAACCCTGACCCCTAGATTATTGGACTTTCCCGGGAACTTCTGGATTTCCTTTGTTTAGGGTGAATTAAAAATAAAGCACCCCCATTAGCGCTCTGTTGCTGTCTTCAACAAATAGTTCTCTTTCCGATGGTAATAGCAACAGTCTGAGTGTATGTTCGTCTTGCCTTTCCATGAGTACTGAGTTTTGACCAGATCCTCTGGTCACTCCCTCGCTGCACTGTTCTGTTCAGACTGTGATGATCTAGTGCTGCTACCGCATTGTTTGCTCGCTTGCAAAGGGCCTTGGTAACATTTATTTTATCATAATAAACCATCCAGTGGTATAGAACCAGCCAGTCTGTCTGCTGTTTTATTCCCAAGACTCTTGCTTAAATTAGAGAAAATATCTAAATTACACTATCTGCCCAGGACCTCTTAGGCCAGAGCTTCTCAAACTATGGGTTCTCTGTGAGGTCTCCGGGCAGTGGTGAGCGATCTTCTTCTTCTTCTTCTTCACTTCCTCTTTTACCGCTGTAGGTGTCGAGGGAGATTTAAGGTTCTGTTTCTGGCTCTTCTGGCCGCCTCGACCATAGGCACATCGTGCTGTTGTAGAGCTTCTCTGATGTTATCCTTCCATGTTGTTCTTGGTCTACCTCTTGCTCTACGACCTTCTCCTCTTTCCATGTATGCTTTGTATGGTATGGTGTCACAAGGCATTCTCTCTAAGTGGGCAAACTATTTCACTTGCTGTCTTTGTATGTAATTTAGAATTGGTTCTGTGCCGACTTTTTCGATATGATCTCATTTCTGCTCTTATCTCTTATGGTCACTCCTGGTAAGCGATGAAAACTTAAAAATCACCTACTCTTGTCTTGCACACATATTCAACAGTTTTCATTTATATTGTACCGAAAAATCTATTTTCGATGTGATTTCTTTTTCTTATAGTCCACATCGTGTGGCGTTGGTTTTCAATCACTTATGACGCGTATGATCTTCCATGCCATGACGTCAAACTGTCCAACATCTTTTCTCTTGGTCTCCCTCTGCCTCTTTTTCCCTGCAACTTTAATACCGCACGATGTACTCTTTTTTTCTCCATTTCATGACGTTAACACAGAAATTAGATCGTCTCCTTCTGGTGTGTGTAATCATTTCTCTTCTTGGGTCAGTTTCTTTCTGTCTCCTTCTGGTGTGTGTAATCATTTCTCTTCTTGGGTCAGTTTCTTTCTGTCTCCTTCTGGTGTGTGTAATCATTTCTCTTCTTGGGTCAGTTTCTTTCAAAACATCGTCAGTGCCCCTTTTTATCTATCCAAGGTATTTTCATCATTCGTCTATAAAAACCACACCTCCACCACTTACATGTACATTTTCACTAATCGTTTAACTGAAAAGAGTGATGGCATTAAGAACAGCCTTACAGAAATGAACATCAGTCTTAATAGTGCTCTTGACAGAGCTCATCAACGAACATTACATCTCCCCCCAACACTTCGATGAGGTAAAAGGTGGAAGAGAAGAAGAAGAAGAGGTTCAACTGCCCATAACCCACTTCTGTATATCAGTATAGGATTGAAATAGCTCTTGAAAATCTAATTCTCATCTAAAAAAAAAACACACAAAAAAACGATTGCATAAAATCTTCATTTCGTAAACCGCTTGCCTTTCCTTGAGCTATTCTACGTTTAACTTCATTAATAATTCATCTTTTACCTGCTGTAGTTTTCAATTACGTTAATTTAAAGCCTATTTTTTAATTATTTTTATTTATGGGGGTGTCTGGTCACTTTGCCTCAGTAAAAAGGGTGGCGATTTGAAAAGATTTGGAGACGCTGTCTTCAGCGATGCTTGCCGTTCTGCGTGGAGTATACCTGTCCCCACCTTTCTTAGACTGCTATGTGGTAACAAGATCAGTAACCAAACAACTGATAACCAGATCAGTAAGTCAAAAAATAACTAACTAACTAACTAACTAACTAACTAACTAACTAACTAACTAACTAACTAACTAACTAACTAACTAACTAACTAACTAACTAACTAACTAACTAACTAACTAACTAACTAACTAACTAACTAACTAACTAACTAACTAACGACGAACGAACGAACGAACGAACGAACGAACGAACGAACGAACGAACTAACTAACTAACTAACTAACTAACTAACTACCTACCTACCTACCTACCTACCTACCTACCTACCTACCTACCTACCTACCTACCTACCTACCTACCTACCTAACTAACTAACTAACTAACTAACTAACTAACTAACTAACTAACTAACTAACTAACTAACTAACTAACTAACTAACTAACTAACTAACTAACTAACTAACTAACTAACTAACTAACTAACTAACTAACTAACTAACTAACTAACTAACTAACTAACTAACTAACTAACTAACTAACTAACTAACTAACTAACCAACCAACCAACCAACCAACCAACCAACCAACCAACCAACCAACCAACCAACCAACCAACCAACCAACCAACCAACCAACCAACCACCCACCCACCCACCCACCCAACTACCTACCTACCTACCTACCTAACTAACTAACTAACTAACTAACTAACTAACTAACTAACTAACTAACTAACTAACTAACTAACTAACTAACTAACTAACTAACTAACTAACTAACTAACTAACTAACTAACTAACTAACTAACCTACTAACTAACCTACTAACTAACCTACTAACTAACCTACTAACTAACTAACTAACTAACTAACTAACTAACTAACTAACTAACTAACTAACTAACTAACTAACTAACTAACTAACTAACTAACTAACTAACTAACTAACTAACTAACTAACTAACTAACTAACTAAATCGGCGGCTGTCAGTAGCCAGCATGTGTATACTGCACTAATTATCACCATGTGCCGTGCCAGTAAGCATAGGCGGTATCATGTTTCACTACTTTACACGATCACCAGAATCATGGATCAGTTTAATGTTTCTGTCTCCCCCCATTTATCTGGCCAGATTATCCAGGTATTTATCTCCGTGCCTTCTCTTGCTCTCTTTATATAAACTCACACTAGTCCACACTTCAATAGCAATTGTGAAACAAAAAGTTTGGTGAGACAAGGAACTGGACAACTCACATGTTGATCTGGTGTCTAGGACCAGGTGGTCATCGTTGGACTTGTGGATCTCCAGGTCACATTCTGAGCACAGCATCAGGGGCATGTCATCGTTGTCTGCGGTACATTGTGGGTGATGACAGACCTGCAAGCAGGAATCTTTTCAGTGAGTGAGTCAAGTATTCGTGAAAATGGGCGTGTTAGTAAGTGTGGCAATGTTAGTGAATGTGGGTGTGTTAGTGAGTGTGGGTGCGTTAGTGAGTGTGGGTGTGTTAGTGAGTGTGGGTGCGTTAGTGAATGTGGGTGTGTTAGTGAGTGTGGGTGCGTTAGTTATTGTGGGTGTGTTAGTGAGTGTGGGTGCGTTAGTTATTGTGGGTGTGTTAGTGAGTGTGGGTGTGTTAGTGAGTGTGGGTGCGTTAGTGAGTGTGGGTGTGTTAGTGAGTGTGGGTGTGTTAGTGAATGTGGGTGTGTTAGTGAGTGTGGGTGCGTTAGTTATTGTGGGTGTGTTAATGAGTGTGGGTGTGTTAGTGAGTGTGGGTGTGTTAGTTATTGTGGGTGTGTTAGTGAGTGTGGGTGCGTTAGTTATTGTGGGTGTGTTAATGAGTGTGGGTGTGTTAGTGAGTGTGGGTGTGTTAGTTATTGTGGGTGTGTTAGTGAGTGTGGGTGCGTTAGTTATTGTGGGTGTGTTAGTGAGTGTGGGTGCGTTAGTTATTGTGGGTGTGTTAGTGAGTGTGGGTGCGTTTAGTTATTGTGGGTGTGTTAGTGAGTGTGGGTGCGTTAGTTATTGTGGGTGTGTTAGTGAGTGTGGGTGCGTTAGTTATTGTGGGTGTGTTAGTGAGTGTGGGTGCGTTAGTTATTGTGGGTGTGTTAGTGAGTGTGGGTGCGTTAGTTATTGTGGGTGTGTTAGTGAGTGTGGGTGCGTTAGTTATTGTGGGTGTGTTAGTGAGTGTGGGTGTGTTAGTGAATGTGGGTGTGTTAGTGAGTGTGGGTGCGTTAGTTATTGTGTGGTGTGTTAGTGAGTGTGGGTGCGTTAGTTATTGTGGGTGTGTTAGTGAGTGTGGGTGCGTTAGTTATTGTGGGTGTGTTAGTGAGTGTGGGTGTGTTAGTGAATGTGGGTGTGTTAGTGAGTGTGGGTGCGTTAGTTATTGTGGGTGTGTTAGTGAGTGTGGGTGTGTTAGTGAATGTGGGTGTGTTAGTGAGTGTGGGTGCGTTAGTTATTGTGGGTGTGTTAGTGAGTGTGGGTGCGTTAGTTATTGTGGTTGTGTTAGTGAGTGTAGGTGCGTTAGTTATTGTGGTTGTGTTAGTGAGTGTGGGTGCGTTAGTTATTGTGGGTGTGTTAGTGAGTGTGGGTGCGTTAGTTATTGTGGGTGTGTTAGTGAGTGTGGGTGCGTTAGTTATTGTGGGTGTGTTAGTGAGTGTGGGTGCGTTAGTTATTGTGGGTGTGTTAGTGAGTGTGGGTGCGTTAGTTATTGTGGGTGTGTTAGTGAGTGTGGGTGCGTTAGTTATTGTGGGTGTGTTAGTGAGTGTGGGTGCGTTAGTTATTGTGGGTGTGTGTTAGTGAGTGTGGGTGCGTTAGTTATTGTGGGTGTGTTAGTGAGTGTGGGTGCGTTAGTTATTGTGGGTGTGTTAGTGAGTGTGGGTGCGTTAGTTATTGTGGGTGTGTTAGTGAGTGTGGGTGTGTTAGTGAATGTGGGTGTGTTAGTGAATGTGGGTGTGTTAGTGAGTGTGGGTGCGTTAGTTATTGTGGGTGTGTTAGTGAGTTTTGCAGTGTTAGTGAGTGTGGCAGTGTTAATGTGTGTGTGTATGTGTGTGTGTGTGTGTGTGTGTGTTAGCGAGTGTGGCAGTGTTTGTTAGTGAGTGTGGGAGTGTTAGTGAGTGTTGGACTGTTAGTGAGTGTTGAATTGTTAGTGAGTGATGGATTGTTAGTGAGTGTTGGACTGTTAGTGAGTGTTGGATAGTTAGTGAGTACTGGATTGTTAGTGAGTGATGGATTGTTAGTGAGTGTTGGAGTGTTAGTGAGTGTTGGATAGTTAGTGATTATTGGATTGTTATGAGTGTTGGATTGTTAGTGAGTGTTTGATTGTTATTGAGGGTTGAACTATTAGTGAGTGTTAGAGTGTTGGTCAGTGCTGGATTATTAATGAGTGTTGGAGTGTTAGTTGAGTGTGTGATTGTTAGTGAGTATTGTATTGTAAGTGAGTGTTGGATTGTTAATGAGTGTGTGATTGTTAGTGAGTGTGTGATTGTTAGTGAGTATTGTATTGTAAGTGAGTGTTGGATTGTTAATGAGTGTGTGATTGTTAGTGAGTGTGTGATTGTTAGTGAGTATTGTATTGTAAGTGATTGTTGGATTGTTAATGAGTGTGTGATTGTTAGTGAGTGTGTGATTGTTAGTGAGTGTGTGATTGTTAGTGAGTATTGTATTGTAAGTGAGTGTTGGATTGTTAATGAGTGTGTGATTGTTAGTGAGTGTGTGATTGTTAGTGAGTGTGTGATTGTTAATGAGTGTGTGATTGTTAGTGAGTGTGTGATTGTTAGTGAGTGTGTGATTGTTAGTGAGTATTGTATTGTAAGTGAGTGTTGGATTGTTAGTGAGTGTGTGATTGTTAGTGAGTGTGTGATTGTTAGTGAGTGTGTGATTGTTAGTGAGTGTGTGATTGTTAGTGAGTGTGTGATTGTTAGTGAGTGTGTGATTGTTAGTGAGTGTGTGATTGTTAGTGAGTATTGTATTGTAAGTGAGTGTTGGATTGTTAGTGAGTGTGTGATTGTTAGTGAGTGTGTGATTGTTAGTGAGTATTGTATTGTAAGTGAGTGTTGGATTGTTAATGAGTGTGTGATTGTTAGTGAGTGTGTGATTGTTAGTGAGTGTGTGATTGTTAATGAGTGTGTGATTGTTAGTGAGTGTGTGATTGTTAGTGAGTGTGTGATTGTTAGTGAGTATTGTATTGTAAGTGAGTGTTGGATTGTTAGTGAGTGTGTGATTGTTAGTGAGTGTGTGATTGTTAGTGAGTGTGTGATTGTTAGTGAGTGTGTGATTGTTAGTGAGTGTGTGATTGTTAGTGAGTGTGTGATTGTTAGTGAGTGTGTGATTGTTAGTGAGTATTGTATTGTAAGTGAGTGTTGGATTGTTAGTGAGTGTGTGATTGTTAGTGAGTGTGATTGTTAGTGAGTATTGTATTGTAAGTGAGTGTTGGATTGTTAATGAGTGTGTGATTGTTAGTGAGTGTGTGATTGTTAGTGAGTATTGTATTGTAAGTGAGTGTTGGATTGTTAATGAGTGTGTGATTGTTAGTGAGTGTGTGATTGTTAGTGAGTATTGTATTGTAAGTGAGTGTTGGATTGTTAATGAGTGTGTGATTGTTAGTGAGTGTGTGATTGTTAGTGAGTATTGTATTGTAAGTGAGTGTTGGATTGTTAGTGAGTGTGTGATTGTTAGTGAGTGTGTGATTGTTAGTGAGTATTGTATTGTAAGTGAGTGTTGGATTGTTAGTGAGTGTGTGATTGTTAGTGAGTGTGTGATTGTTAGTGAGTATTGTATTGTAAGTGAGTGTTGGATTGTTAGTGAGTGTGTGATTGTTAGTGAGTGTGTGATTGTTAGTGAGTATTGTATTGTAAGTGAGTGTTGGATTGTTAATGAGTGTGTGATTGTTAGTGAGTGTGTGATTGTTAGTGAGTGTGTGATTGTTAATGAGTGTGTGATTGTTAGTGAGTGTGTGATTGTTAGTGAGTGTGTGATTGTTAGTGAGTATTGTATTGTAAGTGAGTGTTGGATTGTTAGTGAGTGTGTGATTGTTAGTGAGTGTGTGATTGTTAGTGAGTGTGTGATTGTTAGTGAGTGTGTGATTGTTAGTGAGTGTGTGATTGTTAGTGAGTGTGTGATTGTTAGTGAGTGTGTGATTGTTAGTGAGTATTGTATTGTAAGTGAGTGTTGGATTGTTAGTGAGTGTGTGATTGTTAGTGAGTGTGTGATTGTTAGTGAGTATTGTATTGTAAGTGAGTGTTGGATTGTTAATGAGTGTGTGATTGTTAGTGAGTGTGTGATTGTTAGTGAGTATTGTATTGTAAGTGAGTGTTGGATTGTTAATGAGTGTGTGATTGTTAGTGAGTGTGTGATTGTTAGTGAGTATTGTATTGTAAGTGAGTGTTGGATTGTTAATGAGTGTGTGATTGTTAGTGAGTGTGTGATTGTTAGTGAGTATCGTATTGTAAGTGAGTGTTGGATTGTTAGTGAGTGTGTGATTGTTAGTGAGTGTGTGATTGTTAGTGAGTATTGTATTGTAAGTGAGTGTTGGATTGTTAGTGAGTGTGTGATTGTTAGTGAGTGTGTGATTGTTAGTGAGTATTGTATTGTAAGTGAGTGTTGGATTGTTAATGAGTGTGTGATTGTTAGTGAGTGTGTGATTGTTAGTGAGTATTGTATTGTAAGTGAATGTTGGATTGTTAGTGAGTGTGTGATTGTTAGTGAGTGTGTGATTGTTAGTGAGTATTGTATTGTAAGTGAGTGTTGGATTGTTAATGAGTGTGTGATTGTTAGTGAGTGTGTGATTGTTAGTGAGTATTGTATTGTAAGTGAGTGTTGGATTGTTAATGAGTGTGTGATTGTTAGTGAGTGTTGATTTGTTAGTGAGTGTTGGATTGTTAGTGAGTGTTGGATTGTTAGTAAGTGTTGGAGTGTTGGTGAGTATGGGATGGGACTGTTTTTGATTGCTGGATTGTTAGTGGGTGTATTAATTAGTGTGGGTTTAATATGTGGGGTGTGTTAGTGTGGGTGTGTTAGTTAGTGCAGGTGTTTTAGTTTGAGTGTGTTAGTTAGTATTGGTAGGTTAAAAATTGTGGGTGTGTTAGTTAGTGTGGGTGTATTAGTTAGTGGGGGTGTGTTATTTTGGCTGTGTTAGTGTGGATGTGTCAGTCAGTTTTAATTAGTGTGAGTATATTAATAGGGTGGGTGTGTTAATTAGTGAAGATGTGTTAATTAGTGTGGGTGTGTTAATTAGTGTGGGGGTGTTAGTTAGTGGGGGTGTGTTATTTTGGTTGTGTTAGTGTGGATGTGTCAGTCAGTGTTAATTAGTGTGAGTATATTATTAGTGTGGGTGTGTTAATTAGTGTGGATGTGTTAATTAGTGTTGGTGTGTTAATTAGTGTGGGGGTGTTAGTTAGTGTGGGTGTGTTAGTTAGTGTCCGGATATTATTTAGCGTATGTGTATTAATTAGTCTGGGTGTTTTAATTAGTGTGGGTTTGTTAATTAGTGTGGGTATGTTAGCTAGTGTGGATATGTGAATTAGTGTGGGTGTGTTTATGTGGGCGTGTTAACGAATGTGGGTGTGCTAGTTAGTGTGGGTGTGTTAACTAGTGTGGGTGTGTTAACTAGTGTGGGTGTGTTAGTTAGTGTGGGTGTATTGACTAATGTGGGTGTGTTAGTTAGTGTAGGTATGTTTCTGTTGTAGTGATAGTGTGGGAATTTACATTGAGAGTTTTATTTAGCGTGGTGATGTTACATTGGGAATGTTACTGTGACAATTTTACTGTGGAAATGTTAGTGTGAGAATGTTATTTAAGATTTGTCAGTGTGAGAATGTTACTGTGAGGGTTTAGTGTGGACATGTTACTGTGAGAGTGTCAGTTAGTGTGGGAATGTTACTGTGAGAGTGTCAGTTAGTGTGGGAATGTTACTGTGGGAGTGTATGTTTGGAAATCCTACTACAGGAGTGTTAGTGTGGAAGTGGTAATGTGGAAATGGTACCGTAGGAGTGGTAGTGTGCTAATGTTAATGTTGCAGTGTTAGTGTAGGAATGTTACCGTGGGAGTGTCTGATAGTGTGGGAATGTTACAGTGGGAGTGTCTAATAGTGTGGGAATGTTACAGTGGAAGTGTCTGATAGTGTGGGAATGTTACAGTGGTAGTGTCTGATAGTGTGGGAATGGTACAATGGAAGTGTCTAATAGTGTGGGAATGTTACAGTGGAAGTGTCTGATAGTGTGGGAATGTTACAGTTGAAGTGTCTGATAGTGTGGGAATGTTACCATGGGAGTGTTAGTAGAAGAATGTTACTGTGGGCGTGTCTGAAAGTGTTGGAATGTTACCGTGGGGGTGTCTGATAGTGTGGGAATGTTACCGTAGGAGTGTCTGATAGTGTGGGAATGTTACCGTGGGAATGTTAGCAAAAGAATGTTACTGTGGGCGTGTCTGAAAGTGTGGGAATGTTACCGTGGGAATGTTAGCAAAAGAATGTTACTATGGGCATGTCTGATAGTGTGGGAATGTTACTGTGGGAGTGTCTGACAGTGTGGGAATGTTACAGTGGGAGTGTCTTATATTTAGGAATGTTACAGTGGAAGTGTTAGTATGCGAATGTTACAGTGGGAGTGTCTCATGATAGGAATTTTAGAGTAGGTGTGTTAATGTGGGTATGTAGTTAACATTGGAGTATTAGTTTGTGTACGAGTGTAAGTGTAACAGTTGTTAATTAGTGTGGATAAAGCAGCAACTACCAACAACCTGACGCTGAAAGGTTTCACAGAAACTGCGGAGAGAACAACCGACATCTGTGACCATCTGTTACAAACATGCACGGCTTCACATTCTCTCTTACATCGCCCGCATTCTTTCCTCTGTGTAAGATTGACGTATGTTCAACTTTTACACAGTCATGTGCTGTGTTAATTATGCCACCTCCGTATCACAGACTACCATTGTCTCCGGATCAAACCTGTGTTCTGTAACAAAATCTGCCGTTTGGTCAAGCCATCCAAATATTTTCATTCGTTTTAGTCACATTGCTCTTGTCCGCCTAGGGTTGTCAGTTGTCACAACGTTATCAAACAATTTTTTTTTCTAAATAAGGTTAAAAAGAAAATCTGCCTTCGTCTAAGATCTTTCATGATTGTTCGGTTGCGCTTCGTTTCTGGAAGAATGTCTTTATCGCTAATCTTTACGAGCATGGTATTGTCTGCATATAATAAATATGTCAGAGACAAAATATACAAATTTGCAGGACACCAAGAGCCTCTCTTGGCAGTGGTGAAACGTCACTAGAACTAGCTTGGTTTGGGCACATGGTGAGATATGATTCGGTTGCAAAGACTGTACTTCAACGAACATTGGGGGAGGGGGGGGGGTGGAAAGGGGCGGGCGGGGTAGGGGGAGGGGTTTCGAAGAAGAGGGAGGCAAAGAAGAACCTGGGATGACAACATAAAGAAATTTGACAGGACTAAGTCATCATACACTTATTCATCAAGCAGAAAGATGACGGGTTTTATTTACTAGTGCTTCCATTAATACCCCTCCATGACCCTAATGGGTCAAGGATTATGTTGTGTTTTGTTATTGTCGGCTTCTTGCTTAAGAAACCACTTTTTTTTTTTTGTTGTATAGTTACACATGTTCCTGGTATTATCTGGAAGCCGCCGTGATGCAGCAGCTAGAAGCTTGCCTACGGATCGCAAGTTCGTGGGTTCAGGTCCTGGCTAGGCCAGACTGTTTTTCGAAAATGATTTTGGCTCCCAGGTTGAATGGGTACCAGTTGAAGCCCTGGGAAGTAAAAGCGGCCAGTGTGATGCTGAAATCACTTACCAAGTGCGGATTGATCTACAACATATAGGTCTAGTCATATATGCTCAAAATGAGTTCCTTAATTTTGCTAGTATTGTTTGCATCTGGAACACAGTATATTTATAATTGTGCCTGGTATTCTTTGCATCTGGCTTAAAATAACCACAGTACGTTTATACATGTGCTTGATATTCTTTGCATCTGGCTGTAGAAATCAAAGTATATGTATGTTGCCATCACACAGTCAAGGGCTTGAGAGGAATACAGACACACATGTGAAGAGTTATACTGAGTCCACAAATGCAGTTTTATTCAATGCTAAGAGTATATTTCATGTTTCACAGACCTCCACATATTTGACAGGACTGAGCAACTTGTATATATATATATACAAGTTCTTAATTTAACTAAACTTCTTGTGGCCCACATATTATGATTCATAAAATACGGGAGGATTCATACACGTATATATATATATATATATATATATATATATATATATATATATATATATATATATATATATATATATATATATATATATATATATATCCACAGTTACATGCGAGTGAAGTACGATAAGTTTTAAAAAAAAAACAGTTCCGCGTTTTGAGACTACTGGACTCGTATGGCTTGATCTTCACCGAATGGACCAATCGGTACTTGGTAGGTGATCTGGTCAGCATCTTGTCAGCCGCCTTTACTTTCCAGGATTTTACCTGGTACCAGTTCAAGGCTGGTTGGACCTAGGAGACAATGTCGTCAATGTCCGCATCCGGATTTGAACCTACAACCTTCAAAACCGCAGGCAAGCATCTAGTCGCTACACCATACTAGCTCCTGCGAGGGAAGAAGCTCTGGGGAAATCGTAGAAGTTACAATCAAGCAACAATCTTATTACTGAAATCTAACAATTCGGTGGCTCACATTTTGTTTATGCATATCTACAGCACTGGCAATACAAACTTATGACAATAGGGTTAAGGTTAGTTGCGTATCCTTTACAGGACGTTGCATAACCAACAACCAACAGCCCCTGGCTGTTGTGTGGTTTTTCTATGCAAATTTACGTCCAGCAGTTTGCCATTATTCCGGGATGGTCGGCCCCCTGATACCACTGTCGAAACTAACGCTAGGCACATGGCCCGCAGCTGGGATCGAACCCGGCATTGCGGCATTACGAAGTGTTCGCATCGACTTAGTTATGATAATATTAACACGAAATACCACATGATCTACCAAACTATACTTTCCTAAAATCGGAGATAAGCTCACGGAAAGAAGAGTGGGCGTTAGTGGTGAGGGTTTTAGGTAGACTTTGATAAAAGCGACGTTCTGCAAAGGACCTGCTACAAAAAAAAAAAAAAAAGACAAGAGGCAGGTGAACAAAAGTAAAAGCGAACAGAGAACGAAAAAAATCCTCTAGCCACCAGGCGAATCTAAAGGGGGAAAAAAACAAAACAACACAGATTATTTGCCAGGCCGATCAAAACTAAAATAGGTAAAGGAAATGTCGCTCGAAGTAAAGGCGACTGGTGTGATGTTGACCACAACAGTCGATTTGCCACGGACGTGAAAAGAGTAGTTACTTATTATGTTTACTTTCAGGGTTGTGGTAAGGAGTAAATTTCATAGTAGTTATTTACTTCTCCAAAAGACAGACAATGTGTAGGTTATAACCGATCAAGGTAATTCTCCTATTTAACACTGCTTTCTGTGCATATATCATCATCATCATCATCATCATCATCATCATCATCCCATAACACTGGGTTTCGCTGGGTCGCCAGTTGCTGCTGACTGTCTTATCAGCTCCCTTTACCCTCGACAGTCAAATGCAACAAACTTTATGATTGCAGGCTTAAGGCCTGTCTAGTCAGTCAGTAAAGTTCCGTATCCAGTCTTTTCGGTCCGCCTCTTCTCCTCTACTGAGTTTTGTTTTCGAGAAGCCGTTATACATTATTACATGTCCGTGCCATTGCATTTTCCGCCATTTAACTATAGCTGAAAGAGGTCATAGTTGCCATTTCCCATCTATCACTCAGCGTGGCGCCTCTGGGGCAGTATTTTAATATGTTAACAGTTTCACCATTCTGCACCACGGGAAAGTGGGGCTGGCTTGTGCGGTCACGGGAGAGCAGCAGGCTACAAATTTTCGCGTCTATACCAGCGTATTGACAATCTCTGGCAGTCAGTGTGTTTTAGGCTGATCCATGGCGCGATTATATCGTCAGTGATTTGGGCACTTAATGATAATGGATTAACTACCAATACAAGCAGACACCTTCTCCAACCCGTCTCCCAGCCCCAATGGTGTTGGATATAGAGCCAAAATCAATTTTGCCACCAGTATACTAAACACACGCGGATACAAGGTCATTAAGACGGTACATCTGGCTTTGGAACACAACTGTGGTTTCCCCCTCACCTTTCCAAACCAATTTTCTTCCACATTCTCCCAGGCTGAATGGTAATTGTGAACCAGACAGACGGACGGACGGACGGACCGACGGACCGACGGACCGACGGACCGACCGACCGACCGACCGACCGACCGACCGACCGACCGACCGACCGACCGACCGACCGACCGACCGACCGACCGACCGACCGACCGACCGACCGACCGACCGACCGACCGACCGACCGACCGACCGACCGACCGACCGACCGACCGACCGACCGACCGACCGACCGACCGACCGACCGACCGACCGACCGACCGACCGACCGACCGACCGACCGACCGACCGACCGACCGACCGACCGACCGACCGACCGACCGACCGACCGACCGACCGACCGACCGACCGACCGACCGACCGACCGACCGACCGACCGACCGACCGACCGACCGACCGACCGACCGACCGACCGACCGACCGACCGACCGACCGACCGACCGACCGACCGACCGACCGACCGACCGACCGACCGACCGACCGACCGACCGACCGACCGACAGACAGACAGACAGACAGACAGACAGACAGACAGACAGACAGACAGACAGACAGATAGATAGATAGATAGATAGATAGATAGATAGATAGATAGATAGATAGATAGATAGATAGATAGATAGATAGATAGATAGATAGCATCCAGCGGGCGATGACAGTATGCAAAACATGATGATGATGATAATGATAATAATAATAATAATAATAATAATGATAATAATAATAATAATAATAATAATAATAATAATAATTCTGACTGCACAGTAATATATAAAATAAGATCTGGCGGCCTCTCACAAACAACACTGTAGGGCCCAGTAGAGGGAAAGAGGAGAAGAGGCTGACGAAGAAATACCTGCACACAGAACCTGAATGCCTGAATGACTGCGCAGTCCTAAGGCATGCAACCATATTGTCTATCGCATCTGATCGTCAAAGGCGGAGGGAGCTGATCAGTCAACGACTGGTGACTCAACGACAGGCACAGTTACGTGACGATGAAAATGTTGTATGGTATAACTTGGGATCTCCGTTGCAAAGGTGATAAACCCGTTTGTCTCGCGCTCCGAAGGTTGTAGTGTCTCTTAACAGCTGCGTCGTTGAGTTCACGAGAACAGTTTTCTACGCTGATCCCTGGGTTTGACGCTGGAGCTCGTGCTGTGTGCGACGCTCTCGGCAGGCGGCTAGCCGTTGTTTGGAGAGAGACTGAGCCACATAAGGTAACATCGGGTGCAATGAAGTCAATACTCTCGACGTTAACTTGTGTGTGTATGCGTGTGTGTATTTGTGTTGTGTGTATGTGTGTTTGTCGAGGCGAGACAGACGAGATGGCATTTGGGGGGGGGGGGGAAAGCCAAGAAGGCATCAACAACTTGATGGCGAAACGGGGGATGTGCAACTACATGTGGTGCTCAATGACCACATTCATGCTGATAACTGAAAATATCAGGTCATGTTGCTTAGGGATTATGAACCCTGTTTCATTATTCCAAAATTCTGGATTCTACTAAGACGATATAGTAGCTGACCTTTCCGGTTTTTTTTGTTTTTTTTGACAGCGGTATTGAACTTTACCCAGTTAGATAGCAATAGCAAACTCATTCAACTTTCGTGCTATGCACACAAGGCTCGCAGGGAGTCGCCGTGATCTACCGGACAAATGCTCGCCTGCGGATTGGAAGGTTGTTTCTTCGGTTCCTGACAAGGGCCGGATTTTGTTGTCTTTAAATATGATCTTGGCTGGCAGGTCGACCCAGCCTGGAGTGGGTACCAGGTACAGTCCTGGGAAGTAAAGGCGGCTGGCATGATGCTGACCACATCACCCACTAAGTGGCATTTGTTCTATAAAATATAGCTCTAGCCCTATATACCCACTACACCTGAAAGGCGTAGAAAAGTGTCCTTACACAAGGCTCGCAGCCTATTTATTCATTCTGATCCGTTATGTTTAATCCTGTGGAAAGCGTTCCAGTTGCTTTTGGCTTCTTTCGGCAACAGACGTCTTTAGTGACGTCCTGGTATCCTCAATCCATTTGTTTCCACTTTCCGTGCTTTGGCGATTCTCTGTTCTCGGCTCCTGCATCTCGATTCCTACAATCTATTGCCGCCTTCTTGTTTCTTCCAATGGTTTATTTCAACAGTCATTACTTTAACTTTCTTGAATTCATCCCATCTGATGATCATCAATTTTCGTTGGCATTTGCTTTCTTCTTCTTCTTCTTCTTCTTCGTGTTCACCAGCTGTAAACTCTAGCAAAAATTTCTGTTTTTTCGTGCACTTCTGGACTGCAGTCCTGTTCCATAAGTGTTGCTTGTGCAGCACAGATCTGACTAATTTGTATGCAGACTGTTGGTTCCTTGCCTCTCAGGCAGATGCACTCCGAGTTTGAAATGCATTTATGTTTCGTCCAATGACTTTAGTGGTTCTGCAACTTTTCCTTTGTGTTAAAATTAAAATAACACAAGAATTAAACATACGTAACTTCGTTTTGAAACTATATTATTTATATTAGCAAACCGCTGAACGCTCGATTGATTTGCCTAGTAAAATTGTAACAAGCTGGTGGAGTAAGTAAAAAAAGTAAAGATCCCTTTTCACGCCTTTCGGCGCATCGGGCATATGGGCAGAGCGTCTCATATTTACAGACCATCAGCACTCGGTGGGTAATGTGGTCAGCATTATGCCGGCTGTCTTTACTTTCCCAGAACAGCCCATCCTGGTACCCATTTTAGGCTGGGTCGACATGCGACGTCCCATACCACGACAAAAATCCACGCAGCCAGCAGTGGGTTTCGATCGCGGTATGCTGGCTTAAGAGTCGGACTCGCAACGCCTTAGCCAGGGACGCCGCGGTGGAGTATGGTAGCCTGTTATAAATTTGGTTTGGCTGCCCGCACAGGCAGATACTCTTTGGAAGTGCCCAGCAAGTCACCCGAGCTGTTAAGGGGATATAAGACCTGATAGAAGGGGTCGCATCCATTTCCTGCTGCAGTTACTCTAGAGACAAGTCCTTTATATGTTGCCAAACTGTTCATGGTTTAAATTAAAAACGAAAACACAACTTGTGTTAGTTTGTAACATCCTGTGAAGGTTTAACAAATTTGAGATTATGTGTAACAAGAAGACAAAAGACATTGCATGCAAGACACGAGACTCTTGTTACCTGACAAATAATTTCCCTGTCCTGTCCACCTTGCTCACATCCTCCTTGACAACGGTCCCCACAGGTGCAGGGAGCCACTACTTCTGGGATAGAATCAGACCTCTTGAAGCGGCTGAAGTTCAGTCTCTGTCTGGCTGAGGTGGAGTTGGGAAATACCCGATAGGAAGCTGTAGGCTTCGTTGAATTCAATGTACCAACATTGGGACTTCCATCGTTGTCATTATCATCATCAGAAGCGTTTTCAGTGTGTTTATTTCCAATGGGCCGCAAGTATTTTATATTCGTGTTACTGTTATCACGTTTACTTCTGTGTTCATTATAGTGTTCAAAGAACCGTATCTTTTTCACAATTGATGAGTCTGCTCGTGAAATTTTTGATACGTCAGCGCGGCCGTTATTACGTATTTCAGGTTCGCCAATGCCAGGTTTACAGGCACAACCTTGTAAAGCTGTCTGATCAAATCCAAGATTTTGGTTGTCAGATTCTACATGCTTATTTATGTGATGAATGTTGTTACTAAAGGCAGTATTTGTACTGTTAAAGGAACCAGATTTCAAGTTATCGTATCCTTGGAAATTAACCATTGACTCTGCTGAATCCAGTTTGAAAACGTCATCACATGTTTCAGAATCTTCTTCCGATATTCCCAAATCACCCTCTACAGACTGACTTTCAGTGTCTTCACTAGTCCTAAGAGACCAGTGATTTTTGGTCAGGGTTTTGTCAGCTGGTAAATGACACTCACTGGAGCTGATACCGAAAAATACCTCGCCAGGTGATCGAGACGTCCACAGACTGTAATCACATTCTTCAAATCCGACGTGTGAATTGCGAGAGTACAAGCCAAAGTCTAGACTATGTCCGAGTCTGGATAGTAAACTCGACTTTCCCAAATGGTCATGTTTCCACGTTGTTTGTTGACATGTGTTATTATCTACCGCATTTAATTCTGTTGACATCAAACTGATACTCGATGATTTCTCAATAGCGTCTCTTGTACTGTTAGTCTCGTATGCTACAGTGTTTGTGGTTTTATGTCTGGGTGGGACCGATGAAAGAACTGGGGTTGAGTGCAAACGATGCTGAAGAGCTCGATGCGGACCAGTGTCGTCACTGACATAGGACAGTAATGTGACGCCAGCAGTCATCGTCTCAATACTTGACAATGACTTGGATGATATTTTCGAAACGTTGGTCGCCTCTGATTGGTCCAGCTGATCTGGAAGTGACACCGATGAGGACGAATTCCTTTGAGCGTCTTCGGAAAATGGAGGTACTTGCCCGCTTGGAAGTCTGGTGTGTTCCTTTTCGGAGTTTTTCAACTTCCTTCTTTTCGACAGTGACACTAGTTTCTTTTTGGCTCTTTGGGTGAAACTCATTCTGAGTGCTTTCGGTCAATGCATGAGTTCCCTTTTGGATTAATGTCCAATGTCCC
>CAJHNH020000680.1:57500-105000 GCA_905116865.2 Candidula unifasciata
GTACATCGGAATTTATAACGTTACAAGTATCACATACGCATATAGAAGGGAGCATATCTAGCGAGTACATCGGAATTTATAACGTTACAAGTATCACATACGCATATAGAAGGGAGCATATCTAGCGAGTACATCGGAATTTATAACGTTACAAGTATCACATACGCATATAGAAGGGAGCATATCTAGCGAGTACATCGGAATTTATAACGTTACAAGTATCACATACGCATATAGAAGGGAGCATATCTAGCGAGTACATCGGAATTTATAACGTTACAAGTATCACATACGCATATAGAAGCAAAACATATATAGCTAGTACCTCGGAATTTATAATGTTACAAGTATCACATACGCATATAGAAGGAAGCATATCTAGCGAGTACATCGGAATTTATAACGTTACAAGTATCACATACGCATATAGAAGCAAAACATATATAGCTAGTATCTCGGAATTAATAATGTTCAGGTAACACATACTTTTACACAATAGAGACTGATCTAGCGTGTACCTCGAAATTTTTAAGCGCCACATACACATACAGAAGAAAAACAGATCAGGCGAGTAGCTCGGAATTTATAATGTTACAGTTGCCACATAAACATAAGGAAGAAGAAGAAAAAAAAATATCTAGCGAGTACCTTGGAATTTATGTTACAAATATACAGTATATAGAGATGGATATGACAGATATGTTAGTTAATTGACAGATTATACTCTTTGCACATCTAACAAGTTCATAAGGGCTCGGATCCCATCTTCAGTATATCCATCACTGTGTGGCGACTGATAAGAACGATTTGTTCTTATCTGGCGACACCTCTTTTACCTGAAGTTCCTGTATAGTTTTCAATGTCGCTAACTCACTATCGTCTCCTGCATCATCTACTTGGCCCACCTTCTTGAGAGCGTTAAGAAAAACGGCCTAGTCCATTGTTTCCCGCCCCCCCCCCCCCCCCCCCCCCCCCCCTTTAGCTAACAGGTCTGTCAGGATCATAACATTTTAAAACTACGAGTAAACCTTACACAGACAGATGTATAGCACACAGATCTGGCGAGTATCCTGAAAACTGTAAATGCGCAAATAAACTATACATAGATAGGATGACAACCGGGCCAACTATGCAACTGTGTCAAATGCCCAGGCTTCTCGTTAATCGGTATCGACATGCATATTTTCTGCAGCACCGCTTGTTCTAGCAGTACCTTCAACAGAACACATTTCTAAGTCCCCATGGTTAGTAGAGACAGGCCAATATGCCTCTAACCGTATGTGCTATTGCAAGTCGCTAACAAGCCATAAACGGTCGAAAATAAAATAAACTATATATAATGTATCCCGTAACATTTATGAAATGCATGGTTGAATTTCATCGAAGTGAACTTTATACCTAACGACACAGGTGAAAAATATTAGCTGACACCGCCTTTAATAGGATATCCCTAGAGATGAGGACAAACAGCTCGATACTGGTGGTAGTTGAGGTGGACTGGTTCGTCCCTGTAACGGGCTGTTCATAACTACAAGTTGACGATACTCACCTAGTCATACAGCACACTACAATGTGCGTGTGAGTACGAATTACTTGCAGAAGCAATCGATATCGCCCGCAATGAAAAGCTAGGAAAGACAACAGGGGTCGATGCAGAGCGTTTACTGGTTGGCCCGCTGGGCGGGGGGGGGGGGGGGGGGGGGGGGGGGGGGGGGGGTTAGATGAAAAAATAATTCATATATCATATAGCGACCGACGGTCGTGCATGCAGGAGTTGCAATTAACACACGCGACCGTGTAATGATAAGATAAAGCTGGCATACACAGATGGATGACAAGTTGATTTTCTCACCCCGTGGTAAAATACGCAGACGAAGACAAAGAAGAAGAAGAAGAAGAAAAAGAAGAAGAAGAAGAAGAAGAAGAAGAAGAAGAAGAAGAAGAAGAAGAAGAAGAAGAAGAAGAAGAAGAAGAAGAAGAAGAAGACGAACAAAAGACGAAGAAGAAGACGAACAAGAACAGAACACGAACAAAAAGAAGAAGAACTTTTCACTCTCTTTTTGAGGAAGAGTAGAATACCGTGGACCAAGAAGAAAAAACCTCGATATCCTGTAAAACACGAACATCAGAGAGAATTGGCTTGTAGACAACATACTCTTCGGAAAACTCAGGTATTTTGGACATGACAAAGTGGTCTGGAGAGAACGGTGATGGAGGAGGCAGTTTCCGGAAAACAAGACAAAGGTGCCTTCCACTGCGAAGGTGCATACAGGAGACTTAAGTTGCACTGTCTGTAGAAGCACATATGGCTGCGAAATGGCTAGAGAAAGATATACATTCAGGCATGCCGTGGCGAGGGTAACGGTTTGTAAAGGGCGGGCTGATTCATTGAATCAATAGCTATTTCTCCTCTCTGGACTACTACTTGAAAGATGACCGACCACACCTGTGTCTCTCAGAGTCACATCATGGATGGTAATCCAATTGTGCACATTCCAGATACACACATTCCAGATATACCTGTATACTTTCTAAGATTTTTCTTCTTCTTCTTCTTCTTCTTCTTCTTCTTCTTCTTCTTCTTCTTCTTCTTCTTCTTCTTCTTCTTCTTCTTCTTCTTCTTCTTCTTCTTCTTCTTCTTCTTCTTCGTCTTCTTCTTCTTCTTCTTCTTCTTCTTCTTCTTCTTCTTCTTCTTCTTCTTCTTCTTCTTCTTCTTCTTCTTCTTCTTCTTCTTCTTCTTCTTCACGGGATGAATCGAGAAGCGACGTGATCGCACACGCCAATCGAGACTAGAATAGTTGCGTGCCATGTCAGTATTAGTTTGTTTTGCCGGCAAGATTTAACAGTGTCAGGTAATCAATATAGCCTCGATTGGGGCACGTCCAGAGCTGCATAAGCACGGGACAACAGCTGCCAAGACCTGGCCATTGTGTGGCCCGTTCATCGTCTTCTCCTGATTCGGCTAGTGCCGCCGCTGCTGCTGTTTGTGCACCTTGCAAACTGTCGGTACTGCATCGCCGGTTCTCTCACTGCTAGTGCTGCTTTCGGTTCTGCTACTGTTACAGCTGATAACTACTTTTATTACTGATGCGGTTTGTCTTACTGCTGATGTTGCCTCCTTTGTTAATAAAGCTGTTTCTTTTACTGCTTACACTGTTTTTCTTACTAATAAAGCTGTTTCTTTTACTTCTTTTATTACTGATGCTGTTTGTCTTACTGCTGATGGTACATCTCTTGGTAATGAAGCTGTTTCTCTTACTGCTTACACTGTTTCTCTTACTAATAAAGCTGTTTCTTTTACTGCTGATTCAGCTTCTCTTATTGCCGATGTACCTTGCTACTGCTGGTTCTGTTTTACCGCTACTCTTACAACCGATACTAATCCTTTAATGTTTCTCTTACCGCCGATGTTGTTTCTCTTATGAATGAAGCGTTCTTCTAACTGCTTATACTAGTTCGCTTAATGTCGATGTGGATCCCGTCACGACTGATGCTGCTACACTCAATGTTGATGCTGTTTCTAGTACCGCTGATGGTACTTCTCTTACTGCTGATATTGCTTCTTTTGACGCTGACGCTTATCGTTTGCTGCTGATCTTGTTTCTATTACTGTTAACGCTGTATCTCTTACTGTGGATTCTTTTTCTCTAACTGCGGATATTGCTTTTTTTAAAATCGCTGTTGCTGCTTCTCTAACTGTGAATCTATCTTGGAGTCACTGATTCTGCTTCTCTAACTGTGAATCTATCTTGGAGTCACTGATTCTGCTTCTCTAACTGTGAATCTATCTTGGAGTCACTGATTCTGCTTCTCTAACTGTGAATCTATCTTGGAGTCACTGATTCTGCTTCTCTAACTGTGAATCTATCTTGGAGTCACTGATTCTGCTTCTCTAACTGTGAATCTATCTTGGAGTCACTGATTCTGCTTCTCTAACTGTGAATCTATCTTGGAGTCACTGATTCTGCTTCTCTAACTGTGAATCTATCTTGGAGTCACTGATTCTGCTTCTCTAACTGTGAATCTATCTTGGAGTCACTGATTCTGCTTCTCTGCTACCCTTTATATTGACGTGGCGTAAACTGCGTTAGCTGCTAATGTTGTTGTCACTAGTGATGCACTTCAGGAGAACACAAACGTTGATTTTGGAGTAGATCTTGCGAATACCTTGGCTTGTAAAAAAAAAAAATAATCAACAGCTCTTCCAGGTATTATCTGAAGAAAGAACCACATGCTGTTGCGCTAAACTCCTGGAACGGGATCTTTATTCGACCTCCTGTCTTTTTGTTTCTTTCTAATTTTGTGCGATAAAACTTAAATATGCTAACCAGCCAAGATCATGCTGGCATCGTCTCCAGCATCAGGTCTTTCTGTCTGTATGTACTTTGTACAGTTTATCATGGTCTGGGTCATATTGTCCTGCTTTATGATACTAGTATGTTTAAATCTTGTCAGACGGGGACTCAGAAGTGTAAGTATTTTACTTCACAAGAGTCATGCCATAAACTGATTTGTCTGTTCTTGTCGTCTATGAAAACCCCGCTAAGCAATTTTCTTTTCTTTAAGCTTCACTGAGTCGGTTCAAACATTTTAGTAGTGATACCCTTGGTTGTTCATTCTTCGGTCACTCAGGTATATAATCTTGTAGATTAATCGTGTCCTCGTACATCAGGGTACCTTACGGTCAGGTCTGCGGACTGGTGTCGGTTCGCTACAACTTTACGCATAGTAACTTAGTGGCTGCGTTATTCAGGCGGCTATGTTGCTGCTGATTTTTAATGAGGAGCTGCACGCGACAGTGTGATGCCGGAAATATAGGCCATGCCAATACTGTAAAGCAAACAGAGGAGTCGAATGAATGTTATTTAGTCTCTTAGAAATGAAATGTCAGTCTCGTACATAAGATCCCCTAGTCTCTAAATATCAGCAGATGGGAAAGTTAATAACTGTAAGTCTATAATTGGATTCAATGTATAAAACAACATGTACCTTTATCAGGAATCTGTAGCTAAGCGCGCAGTCGTTTCACAGTGCAACAGAATCAGTAGTAGAAAAAGCAGTTGTAGTGGTAGCAGTTGTAGTGGTAGTAGTTGTTGTGGTAGCAGTTGTTGTAGTGGTAGCAGTTGTTGTAGTGGTAGCAGTTGTAGTAGTAGCAGTTGTTGTAGTGGTAGCAGTTGTAGTGATAGTTATAAAATAATTAATATCTGGAGTTGTGGCAGAAGTAGTAGTAGTGAAGTATAAACTACTATTATTATTAGTTGTAGTAGTACTAGTAGTAATTTTATTTCTAGTAGTGTGGCAAGTAGTTGTATAATAATAACAATAATAATAATATGAGATGATGAGTAACAACAAGAGACAGATTGTATCAGGCATGGTGCAGCTCTTGCAGAAACCCACGGCCAGCCTGGTAAGTAGAAAGTAGACCGGTGAACAGAACACAGCACAATACAGCATGAATATCTGGCCTGCACGAGTGTATCGATCTGACTTTCGCAGCTGTGCTCATACTCCCAGGTAAACTAGGGGTCTCTGTCCCCCTCCCCCTATTGTACAAACATACAGCAAACACACAAACAACAGACAGCATTCACGGGCAGATGAATATAGATAGGGACACAGCAGACACACTGTCATTTTACAGTTTAATGGTTCTTACAGTTTAAGAGGCGGCGTCCGTGGTCTAGGCGTTGCGAGTCGGACTCACAATTTCAACGTACCGCGATCGAAAGCCACTGCTGGCTGCGTTGGTTTGTATTATGGTATGGGGCGTCGCAGGTCGACCCAGCCTAAAATGGGGAAGTAAAGGCCACCGGTGTAATGCTGACCACATTACCCACCTAGTGCTGATGGTCGGTAAAAACATGGGTGCTCTTCCAATATGCCCGATGTGCCTAAGACGTAAAAAGGGATCTTTACTTTACTTACTTACTGTTGAAGAAAGTACCAACATAAATAATAAACTGGGCTCATACATGGAAGTACTCTAACTGGAAACATACAAATAAAACTAATTTGGGTGAAAGCAAAGGACCCGGCTATCCTCCAAATAACGGGTACAAAATATGGCGGCCAAAAACAGGGTCTCAGTCACGTGTCAATTGCGCACTTACGGCGACCTAATTTGCGGTTTTTCGGCGACTACCTCCACCGCTGAGCGTATCCCTTACGCCGCTTACGCAGCGTGGATTGGGGCTAAACTAGATGGCTAGGGCTCACGAGCAAAGCTGCCGTCCAGTTTAGCCCCAATCCACGCCGCGTAAGTGCGGTGGCGAAAGTCGCCGGAAGTGCGCAATTTAAGTCGCGGGAAGTACGCAATTGACATGTGACTGAGGCTCTGTTAGGGAGTTTTTCCGGCCGCCATCTTTTGTGCCCGTTATTCGGAGGATAGCCAAGGACTCTTTTCCACGCCTTCAGAAGTATTGGGCATACAGAGCTAGACCTAAAGTGTATAGAACAATCGACGTATCAGCTATGAGCACCTGTGGAAACGTGCCCCAGACAGCAGATCAAGTACTCCAGGACTGCACCGAATTTGACACATTAAGGCAAACCTTTTGGCCAGAAAGAACAACAGTGGAACGTGCTGATAAAGACAACTTATTTCAGGCGAACGAAAGAAGAAGAAGACCAATCGACGTATCAGCCATGAACACCTGTGGAAACGTGCCCCAGACAGCAGATCAAGTACTCCAGGACTGCACCGAATTTGACACATTAAGGCAAACCTTTTGGCCAGAAAGAACAACAGTGGAACGTGCTGATAGAGACAACTTATTTCAGGCGAACGAAAGAAGAAGAAGACCAATCGACGTATCAGCGATGAACACCTGTGGAAACGTGCCCCAGACAGCAGATCAAGTACTCCAGGACTGCACAGAATTTGACACATTAAGGCAAACCTTTTGGCTAGAAAGAACAACAGTGGAACGTGCTGATAAAGACAACTTTTTTCAGGCGAACGAAAGAAGAAGAAGACCAATCGACGTATCAGCCATGAACACCTGTGGAAACGTGCCCCAGACAGCAGATCAAGTACTCCAGGACTGCACAGAATTTGACACATTAAGGCAAACCTTTTGGCTAGAAAGAACAACAGTGGAACGTGCTGATAAAGACAACTTATTTCAGGCGAACGAAAGAAGAAGAAGACCAATCGACGTATCAGCCATGAACACCTGTGGAAACGTGCCCCAGACAGCAGATCAAGTACTCCAGGACTGCACCGAATTTGACACATTAAGGAAAACCTTTTGGCCAGAAAGAGCAACAGTGGAACGTGCAAATAAAGACAACTTATTTCAGGCGAACGAAAGAAGAAGAAGACCAATCGACACTCGGTGAGTAATGTGGTCAACATCACTCCGGCCGCATTTACCTCCCAGCTGGTACGCATTCAAGGCTGCGTCGATCTCGGAGCCAAATTGATTGTTTAAAAAAAATCTGAGCAGCTGAGGATTCGATCTTCGGATCGGCAAGCAAGCATCTAGAAACCCACAAACCAACCTAACCACCTACCCACCAACACACACACCAGGGCGGCTCCCGATTTCAGTAGAGAAAACAATAAAAAGGATTAAAAAAAAAGGATTTTGCTTACAATGGTGGCGCATCAGGCATTTGAGACTTAACTAAACTTTGATTGTGTTTTATGAGGCTAAACTAAACATTTGCTGTTTTTATGAGGCCAGAGTCTTATTGTTTTCATGAGGCCAAACTAAGCTCCTATTGTTTTTATCAGGCTAGACTAAACTCTTCTTGTTTTTATGAGGCTGAACTAAACTCTTGTTGTTTTTAATGAGGCCAAACTAAACACTTGCATTGTTTTTAATAAGGCTAAATTAAACTGTTATTGTTTTTATGAGAGTTCATTTACAGGAAAACTGGGGGGTGGAAGGAATATTTTTTGTGAAAAGCCACATGAGCCACAAGGCTATGGTATTTTATATTCGGACGAATCCTGGGTTAATGCTCACCATACCTATGCTAAAGAATGGCAATCAACAAACGCTGAACAGAAAAGGAACATTCCAAGCAGCAAAGGCCAGCGCATTATACTCACTTATGCAGGAAGCAGTAAAAAAGGCCTTGTCCGTAATGCTGGACCTTTTTTTTCAATCAAAAAGTACAGATGTTAGGCACTACCATACTGAAATAAATGGACACATTTTCAGGCACTGGATGATCTTCTTCCAATTCTTCCAAAACAGACCATCATGACTAGTAATGGACAATGCCGCATCAGAGGAAGACAAAGTACCAACGACTTCAAATACAAAAGATCAAATTAGGACACGGCGTGCTAAGGAAAAAAGTCTACTTTGAGGAGCCCATATGAATAGCATGAGTGATGAAGACTTGAGAGAGATGGCTTTTCATTTAAACCAGAGCACCAGAACAGCGTCAGTGCCCCAGGACTGGGTACACAGCTACCTAATCCAAGATTCCAAAACCACGCAAAGATCATTTCAGACTCAGCGGTTTCAGGACGATAACCCTACAAAATACTTTTGGCAAGGTGCTAGAGAAGATTATTGCTGCTAAACTACAAATGTTTTTTGTAAAGGGAAGAGCTCCTGCCAAAAGGTTTGGGTAGTTACCAGCCACAAAAAGATATCTGGTCAATTGCAGCTACTTTTGCTTTTGATGTTTATGAGGGGCTCCAGAACAGATAGGAGTCGGTTGTGGCAGCACTTGATCTTGAGGATGCCGTCAATAGAGGAATCAGATATGATATTTTGCTATCTGCACGCAAGGAGAAAGGAGTTTGTTTCTGGCTTGTGAACTGGATAGCAGCTGTCCTGCATTCACGCATGGTTGTTCTTCGTCTTGGTACACGGACCTCAGAACCATGTAATATCGCTCCTAGACAACCCCTGGGTTCTGCAATTTCACCAGTGCTCTTTAATGTGTATACGAGCAAGATTGCAGAACTTGAAGCACCAGGTGTTGGAAGGATATTGACATTTTTTTTGATGTTCTGGCATATAGGCAGGGGAGTAGTATGCAGAAATGGGTGCTGTCATAAACTAGGAAAAGGCGGCTATTTTGTGGTGCTCGCTAGACAATAGAATTGTAAGAGCTAATGTTCCAAGCCTCACAGTTAATAACAGTAACATCAAAAGAGAAAACAAACTGAGGACCTGGGTATCATTTTCCACAGAAAATCCTTCAGGAATCATGTATAGGATGTTGCCGTGAAATGTAAAAAAAAAAAAAAAAAGACTCAATGCTCTCAAGATTATGGCAGCAACAGACATGAAACAAACATGATGTTCAAACTGTTATAGCATGTGATCCTGTCGGTGATAGATTATGGACTTGGAATGCTTTTTTTTCTTTTTAGTTGCGTATCCTTAACAGCACGTTGCAGAACCAACCCCAGCATTTTTTGGCTATTGTAGTTTTTCTAGGCACATTTACGTCCAGTAGTTTGCCATTGCTTCCTGGACGGTCGGCTTTTCGATACCACTGTCGAAACTTACGCAAAGCCCGCAGCTGGATTCGAACCTGGCAACCCGGCATTACAAAGCGCATTCGCAACGCCCAAGTCACAGACGCCGACTAAAATGCTTACCATATCAAAGAGTCGGCTGATGAAACTTGAACGCATACAGAATGAAGCCATGCGGGTAGTTCTGGGTTGTACAAGAGATACCCCGATAGTATGTTTGCGATATATACTAGCACTGCCTACTATTGCAGACAGGCTCAATGTTCTGCTGCAAAATCATATCTCAGAGCAGCTGTAAACAAGAAGCACCTCCTGTATGAAGCCCTGGGTAAAGCTAAGAGTCGCCAGACTAAAAAGAAGAAGGTCTTGGATGGAGCAAGCTGGAGACACAATTAGACTTATGTGCAGGCTTGATACAATTGTGCGAGGTGAGGAGTTGGTCAAAGTGTCCGAGCAAGTTTTAGACTTATGTAGGGTTCTTGTCACTTGGGGTTGTTAGGTGCTGAGAATAGCCAGCTGGTGCTACAGAATCAGAAGTTCAACAAACGAGTAATGACAATTCCCGCCCAAGTGATGTGATTATCTATACGGATGGCTTTGTGTTGAGGGGCAGACGAAGTGCATGGGGGTTCATAGCAGAAGCGAATGGACGTCGCTTAGTGCAACAAAGCCTGGCATATGATATCACAACGTCTAGTTTGAGAATGTGGAGGCAGTCACTGGTGCAATACGCTCGATCGAGAATCAGCTGTATACACATGCCGGTGGAGACAGGTATGTTCCGTGCAAAGTGGCAGCATCACTTCAGAAATCCCGGCTAGTTAGCATCGTTAGATTGTATAATCTCTCCAGGCATGCCGGTGTGTTGGGAAATGAGCAGGAAGATAGATTGGCCAGTTCTGCACCACTTGGTGATGAACTGATGTATGACAAGCTGGATGTTGTGAGGGTTCTCTGGGAGCGAGTGAACAGTGCGGAAGCGCAAACAGATCCTTACAGTCTGAGGAGAATGACGCTGCGACGAGTTGCCAGGGTATCTGGCCGATAATCAACACTCAAGGAAAAGGCGAGACGGATATACAATCAGCCAGTTACTGGCGCCATCGGAATTTAAACTCTTCGTCTGCTGCTGAAGATGGGGACGGAGCGCTTATGGCGGTGTCCCGAGTGCTGTGATGTCGATTCTTAATTCAACATTTAACATTCTACTTTGACAACACATATTTGAAGGAAGAGTTGTTGCAGCTTGTGAAAAAAACAAATAAGACAAAGGTGTATCACACTGACAAAATCATAAATAACACGTCCACACTTATCTGCGACTCCTTGCATATTGTTCACACTCCAGTCCAATAGAGCTGGTTTGGGCTAAAGTCAAAAGACAAGCTGCTGAAAAGAACAGTACATTTAAATGTGTGATGTTGAAGTTGTAACAACGTGAGTCTTTCTCAACGATTCATTTCTGGAGAAAGTGTGCCTAACATGTACTCCGAGAGGAAGACGAGTACTGGCACTCAGATGGATTACAATTTGTTCAGTGCCTTTTGGGCGCGTCAGATTCGGAATGATTAAAACCATTTTTTCGATGGGTGGTTGAAAATCATTAAGCTGTTAGATTCATTTAAAATTACAACAAAACATCTCCACATCCAAATGTGTCAACCATAATACAATTTGCTGTGCATTTAAGATAGACCTTGGGGTCTAATGGTGACTGAAGGGGAATACTAACCGTTGCATACTGGGGACATGTTTACAATTGAACAAGGTAGATAGATTGGCTGGATCTGCAACACTGGGTGGTGAATTGATACCTGACAAGGCACATGTGGCCAAGGCTCTTTTGGGAACAAGTAACGAAGTCAGAAGATAAAATAGACTAATATGGCCTGGAGAGGATGATACACCTGGGTGTGACCAGAGGGCTTGGTCGGCTCACTTCACTCAGAGGAAAGGCAAGATAGACATAACATCAGACTGCGTCCGGTACCACTAGTGGTGAAACTTTGCACTGGCCGCAGAAGGTGCGGACGATGTGCTAATGGGAATGCCCTGAGTGCTGTGATATCTTTCTTGACCCAGCTCAACTCAGCTCAATTGAACATAAATAACAACAGATAAATTTACTTCACCAATCAAGGTACAATGAAGACACGCCTCTGAACAAAAAATGAAACCGTAAATTCAGATGCTTACTGTAAAATCTAAAAGTTTACTCTACTCTAATTTAAAAAAAAAAAAAAAAACCGAAAAGACCCAAGGAATTGGTTGATATTCAGCAGCCTGAACATCTCTGGACTAAAGATTACCTCTATTTTTGCGTCATGGTATTCTAAGATTGCATGCTAAAAATCGTTGCGACCTAACAGGCAGTTTTCGAGAAAATGGCTTGCAAGTATGTTTATCTATTGTTGAACGAACTATAATTCAGGATTGCAATGAGGATGTTCCCAGCACATGCCACAAACTGATTCAACATTCGTGCCCCAGGCCTGGCTTAGAATGCCACTAAGGAGCTGTGAGTGTGAAATGGCGGAAGAGATTTTCGGGACGGTTGCACACGGTGCAGCCAGATGACGGTTGCAGACAAGGGCGAAGATATGTCCGTGTGTTGTGTACCGGTGATTGGCCATCCGACGTTCTGTTAATTCTCACTTATTGTTGGCTTCCGATCTTTCCGTCCGTCTGCCTGTCTGTCTGTCTGTTAGAGAGGTCACTGGTAGGCATGCAGATATACCCAAAACCGATACATTCAAATCCTCACACACACACAAACACAAACTCACATACGGTGGCACTAAAGGGCACACAGAGAGGCGCGTACAGGTTAAGAGAGATAGATACAAACAAATACCCGACACCACCGACAAACATACACACTTAGTACATACACACACACACACACACACCGATAGAGATAGATACAAATAAATACCCGACGGCACCGACACATACACACATACACACTTAGTACACACACACACACACACCGATAGAGATAGATACAAACAAATACCTGACGGCACCGACACATATACACATACACATAGTACACACACACACACCGATAGAGATAGATACAAACAAATACCCGTCACCACCGACACATACACACATACACACGTAGTACACACACACACACACCGATAGAGATAGATACAAACAAATACCCGACGGCACCGACGCATATACACATACATACGTAGTACACACACACACACACACACACCCATAGAGATAGATACAAACAAATACCTGACACCACCGACACATACACACATACACACGTAGTACACACACACACACACCGATAGAGATAGATACAAACAAATACCCGACGGCACTGACACATACACACATACACACGTAGTACACACACACACACTGATAGAGATAGAGACAAACCGTGAGAAAGAGAATGATACAGAGAGATAAAAAGAGAGATACAGAGAGAGACAGAGTTATAGACAGAACTAGAAACGAAGAAATTGATAAAAAGAGACAGAGAGCGAGAGAGTCAGAAATAAAGAGAGAGAGAGAGAGAGAGAGAGAGAGAGAGAGAGAGAGAGAGAGAGAGAGAGAGAGAGAGAGACAGCAAAAGACAGAATGTAAGAGATTAAAAAAAGATAGCCAGAGAGAAAAGTGTGATCTAATCTATTTAAATTAAATTAAATTAAATTTTTTTTTCATCTTGAATAAATTAGCATTAATATGTGCACACAAAAAATGATGCAAAGACAGATATACTATACTGATTGACAAAAAGTCAAACTACAATTCATATTTACCTACAGACAGTTAGAGATACAGGTCGGCAGATAAACAAACAAGTAGCCGGACAGACAGATTTGCAATGCATATTTACTTACAGACAGTTACACATACAGATAGGCAGATAAACAGACTTACAGCCGGACAGACAGATTTACAATACATATTTACTTACAGACAGTTAGACATACAGGTAGGCAGATAAACAGACAAGCAGCCGGACAGACAGATATACGATACATATTTACTTACAGACAGTTACACATACAGGCAGGCAGATAAACAGATAGGCAGCCAGACAGATATACAACAAGTAGGTAATTAATTGGCTAGGTATCTTTGTATGAACATAATACACACACACAAACAAGAACATAAGAAAAGAAAAACAGATATACATGGAGTAGAAAAGAGCAGACAGCTTGGCTCACCCTCGTCGCCGGCGCCTGGTCTGTGGCACAGTTGACATTCTGGCACAGCAGTTCCGGCCTGGGATTCTGGTTTAGAAGAAAATGTCAAGAATTCTTCATGCAATAATCATTCACCGTTTGTTGGCACCACACCGTAAAGATATCCTAACCACACTCACAGCCACATACATAGGCAAATAATTAGTCCTTTCCCTCGTGGGATGCAACTTTTCTTTATTTGAAGAACACCCTGGCTTTTCCTGGGGGCCCTCAATATAAAAAGTAAAGATTCCTTTCCACGCCTTTAGGCGTATCGGGCATATGGGAAGAGCGCCCATATTTTTACAGACCATTAGCACTCGGTGGGTAATGTGGTCAGCATTACGCCGGCTGTCTTTACTTTCCCAGGACAGCCATCCTGGTACCCATTTTAGGCTGGGTTGATCTGCGACGCCCCATACCATCATAAAAATCCACGCAGCCAGCAGTGGGTTTCGATCGTGGTGCGCTGGATTACGAGTCGGACTCGCAATGCCTAAGGTCATAAATATGGCATAAACGGCTGAAAGGGATTTCTAGAACCTCTCCACGGGTGATCCTCATCCGCATAGTGGCACTTTGTATCACCGGGTGTTTATCGCTTGTGTGATGTCCTAGCGGGGAACACCAAGAGAGACAGAGATAAAGAGAGAGAGATAAAGAGAGAGAGAGAGAGAGAGAGAGAGAGAGAGAGAGAGAGAGATGAAAAGAGAGAACATACACATGTAAAGTATAGTAAAGTGAAGTTTTGATTACTGATTTAAGAATCAACATCATAGCACACAGTGTATACCTATAAGTGCTTTGTCTCTCGCAGTGAGCTAGTGTCTACTGTAGAGAGATTATAGTAAAACTAACCCTGGTACCCATTTAAGGCTTGGCCAAGCTAAAAAAAAAGAGGAATAGATAACGAACTGGGGCCCAGCTACACACTAGTTGACCATTCATTGATGCTTGCTCACGCCGTTCTACGGTAGAGTAGGGTAGAGGTGTGTCCCGGTGAACTGTTGTCTCCAGAGTTTTCTGCGTTACGTGTTAATCGTTGTTCTAAGACCAGCAGCCGCCGACAGTGCGTTTTCACTCATGAGCAGAATTCATGTTTCTTGGTGGGTATATAACATGCGTCTAGGACTTCAAGTAAGATATGAGTTATTTCAACTGTCAGCTTCAACGGGCAACGAGGAGGCTACCGTTGCGTTTTCCGGAGTAACAGAGCGTTTTCGCTGCCCCTGAAAAATGGTAACAAGTCTTAGACCATGGGGCGGAGAATATATTCTTTAGGGGGACCTAGCTCAGTGAATGGGGTAGGGGGTTGGGGTTAGGACCAGTCGTACATGTTATGGAGTTGTTAAAAGCGCTCACATTCTGTAATACAGAGGACGTGTTGTCGCCGGTTACACTGTGGACGCAATACAACCTCACACCAACATGACACCCCTGCCGCTTCGACTTATGCGCGTCAAAGGTTAAGAAGCATGAATGAACGTCCAATCACGGTGTCTTGGGCCGACTTTATTACTCAGCACAATGTGCTGGGCCCGAGTTCGTTACGTGTACAATGCGTCGACGACCAGGTCGCCCATTGGCTGGCCTGTAGACGACTTCGTTGCAGGTCGAGACAGTATTTTGATCTGTCTCCTTCGATCGCATCAGCACTTCGGGAGTCCTTATAATGGCCTTTGGAGGCATTTAGCCACTTTTTGTGGCGCCTATTACCTAGTCTCTTTAGTGGATACTGTGTTCATCAGATACCAAATAGCCTGCCAATTTTTAACTATTATGAGTTGCTTTGTTACATATGCGGCGTGGAATAAAGAACAACATTTAATTCTGTTTTAACTAGGGAGGAAGAGAGGGGGGGGGGGGGGGTGCTACTGATAAAGTGAACTAATTAATGAGACAAGTTTATCTAGTGTACAGATAATCCTGTTTTATTCATGATTGAAAACTGGCGTGGAAACATCGAATATGAAGCTATAGTATCACGTCTCATTTCTGTTCATAATGATAACTTACTGCCAAAGTCAGAGAACGGATCCATGAAGATCGATGTCTGACTGAAAACAGTAAAAGCAGATAAATTTGGTGCTGAATGTGTTAAAAATGTATCTCTAGTAATTGGTCTTCCTAATTCAGCTGTCTCAAAAGAATCTTCACCAGTTTCTCCCATAAATTAATGTCCACTCTTTGCTCTATTCTGCATAAGCAACCACACAACTGTGACTTGATAAACACAATGGTGGGTTACTTGTTGTCTGCCAACCAGGTGGCATTACAACTTTGTCAGCTTAAAGATAATGTTTTATTAAGAACCGACATAAAAGCACTCGGGACATTCTCAAAAGTGATCCGTCACCACCTTTAGCAGTAGGCGTGAATTCCACTTCCAAATGAACCAGTAAATTCTCTTTCTATATATGTCTCATTATTTCCTAGAGTGCCGATCGTCGACCAGATCCCATGATCACTACAGGCAGTACCATTCTCTTCAGACCGTGACGAATTATCTGTGCTTCCGCACTGTTCCCTCGCTTCCAAAGAGCCCTAAAAATATCTAACTTGTCATGTATCAATTCATCACCAAATTGTCTAGAACCAGCGAGACTATCCGCCTGCTCATTTCCTTACTTAATAGCATATCCGGCGGCAAATATAAAAAAGAAGCTAACTAGCCGGGACCTCCGAAGCGTTGCTTGCCACTCTTGATGGAGCCACGCCCATCTGTATCTTTCTGTATCTAAAGATGGCCGTGACGGAGCATACCAGTCTCCACCTTTCTCAACATGCTTTGTGAGTCTGTTACAGTTATGACATGTGTGTACATCTGATTCTCAAGCCAGCGGTGAAAGGCTGCAGTTACTGCCTCAAACTAGATGGTATGGTGTCATATGCAGGCTTTGTTGCACTAAGCGACGCCCATCCGTTTTGCTAAGAACCCCTGTGACCTTCGACTGCCTCTCAACACAGAGCCATCGGTATAGATAATCACATCACCTGGGTGAGAATAGCTATGAAACATTGGTTGAACTTTTGATTCTGGCAACAGTCACTGGTCAGCTCCTGCACTCACAGCTCAATGTGATCAGAACCCTACACAATCTGGCACACACTTACCCACTCATCTCCTTGCCAATTGTTATCAAGCGAGCGCACATGTGTCTTTAGCTTGAGCCATCCAAGACCTTCCTTCCTCTTGTTCAGTCTGTGACCCGTAGTTCTATCTAGGGCTTCATGCAAGAGCTGCTTCTTGTCTTTGGTTACTTTGTTAATTGACTTTGCCTGCAGAACTTGCCCGCTAACACACTCTCATGCAAAGATTAACAACCCACAAGACCCATTAGCTCACTTTTATCCACCTAAGGCTACCTGCCTACATGACCCATTAAACCACTCCTGTCCAAAGACAACCACCCAGAAGCCCCACTAACCCACTATCATCAAAAAGTCAAATCACACACAATATCTACTTACTCCAATCCGAAGCCAAATTACCCACAATACCAACTAACCCACTCTCACTAAGGACCCCCTCTCCCATTCCCATACTCACTAACCCACTCTCACCAAGGACCCCCACTCCCATACACACAAATCTACTTTCACCAAGGACACACTCTCACCAAGGTTGCTCCACTCCCATAAACATTAATCCACTCTCACTAAGGACACATTCTAACCAATGTTCTCCCACTCCCAAACACACTAATCCACTCTCACTAAGGACACACTCTCAGCAAAGTCCCCCACTCCCGCCCCATACCCACTAACCCACTCTCACCAAGGACCCACTCTTACCAAGGTTCCCCCACTCCCCATACCCACTAACACACTCTCACTAAGGACCCACTCTCACCAAGGACCCACTCTCACCAAGGACCCCAACTCCCATACACACTAATCCACTCTCAACAAGGACTCACTCTCACTAAGGACCCCAACTCCCATACACACTAATCCACTCTTACCAAGGACCCACTTTCAACAAGGACTCACTCTCACCAAGGACCCACTCTCACCAAGGTTCCCCCACCCCCATACCCACTAACCCACTCTCACCAAGGTCTCCCACTCCCACTACCATACCCACTAACCCACTCTCACCATGGACCCCCACTCCCATACACACTAAACCACTCTCACCAAGGATCCACTCTCACCAAGGAATCCCACTCCCATACACACTAATCCACTCTTACCAAGGATTCACTCTCACCAAGGTTCCCCCACTTCCATACACTAATCCACTCTCACAAAGGATCTCCCATTACCAGACCCACTAAACCACTCTCGCGCATGGACCAGTCACAGACAATCCCCGACGTTGAAGCATCTATTGTGCAGATGTCGAGAGGAGGAGAAGGAAAAAGAGGAGGAGGAGAAGGAGAAGAGGAGAAAAAGAAGAAGACGAAGATGTTGATCGGGATCATGATGAAAGATGATGACGATAAAGAAGAAGATGATGATGATGATTATGACGAGGATGATAATGACGAAGAAGAAGAATTGACCAGTCACATACAATCGCCGCCGTTGAAGCACCTCTCACCAAGGACCCACTCTCACCAAGGACCCCCATTCCCATACACCCTAATCCACTCTCATCAAGGACCCACTCTCACCAAGGACTCCCACTCCCATACACCTTAATCCAATCTCACCAAGGACCCATTCTGAATAAGGACCCCCACTCCCATACACACTAAGCCACTCTTACCAAGGACCCACTCTCAACAAGGACTCACTCTCACCAAGGACCCACTCTCACCAAGGTTCCCCCACACCCATACATACTAACCCACTCTCACCAAGGTCCCCCACTCCCATACCCACTAACCCACTCTCACCAAGGACCCCCACTCCCATACACACTAATCCACTCTCACCAAGGATCCACTCTCACCAAAGACCCCAACTCCCATACACACTAATCCACTCTCACCAAGGATCCACTCTCACCAAGGTTTCCCCACTCCCATACACACTAGTTCACTCTCACAAAGGATCTCCCATTACCAGACCCACTAAACCACTCTCGCGCATGGACCAGTCACAGACAATCTCAGCTGTTGAAGCATCTATTGTGCAGATGTCGAGAGGAGGAGGAGGAAAAGAAGAAGAGGAGAAGTACAAGAAGAAGAAAAAGAAGATGATGATCATGATGTTGATGAAAGATGATGACGATAAAGAAGAAGATGATTATGATGATGATGATGATGATGATGACGAAGAAGAAGAATTGACCAGTCACATACAATCCCCGCTGTTGAAGCACCTATTGTTCTGTCTATTTTCACAAACCCGGAAGCCGAAGAGAATCACGCTTGCCAGAATGTCAGCAGCTGTCATAGTTCCCATGCAACAGCAACAGATAGCAACAATAATGTTTTTCTGTTGATTGTATGTGTTAAATTGTGAAGCTTGCTAATATACTTGTCGTTTGGTTTTATATCTTTTCTTGATATTTTTATAGTTTCAGAACAGTTTATTAATCTTACCCGGCTCGTGTGTCCCGCCCGCCCAAAACTGCTACTATCTGTTTGTACCTGTCCCACTCGTCCATATTGTCCAATATTATTTTCTGTATTTGTGTAGTATTGTTTGATTTGTATGTGCTGATGAAGGTTTTATAGCCACAACTTTCACGTTTTGTTTGTATTTGTTATATTGTAAATTGGGTTTTATATCTTTTCTGGAAATAAGACCTGGCCATCACAGTATGGTCCCTTTCAAAAGTTGTGCCCTCAACAGTATATGACAATGTGTGGTTTAATACATTTTCAAAAAAAAGTTATTTATGTTTGATTTAGGAAAATACATTAAAAATTGTAGTTTGTTGGACCCTGGAACAGATTATTGCAGTTTTCACTTTTTGCAATAGTAAAAATTATCCTGGATTGCGAACCATTTTAAATTTAAACACCGTCTCGGAACGGATTATGTTCGAATTCGGAGGTGCATTTGTAAAAAGAACACAGGAAAGGGTAAACCACGGCAAATATGGAACAACAGTATTGAAAAAAAAAAAAAAAAAAAAACACCATTAAAGTCGTGAAGATCATCTTATAAAAGGTCAATTTTTGAGGAAAAGATAATCAAATACGATGCTGATTTGAATCCTAATCCTTCGGGCCTTAAGCGAGAGTCTAGCTGCTACCTTATTCCTCCTCTCTGCTCCCACGTGTGGAAGCAGTATCAAATTTGACTCCGGCAGATGCATTTTACAAATGTGCGCAGTTAGTAAGGGAAGGGAACTCCAACCTTCTGGATCAGAAGTCAGACTCTTGTATCGGAGGTTGTAAAAGACTGTAAATTTCAGTTCACAAACCACATTGTAAATCTCACTTCGCAAAGCAGTCTTCATTCGTTTCATTCAGTGAACATTAAATCAATGCAGCCTTTACTGCTTGTATCTGGAACAGAGGGGGAAAATAGAAAAGAAAAAGAAAAAAAACAGGAGGGGGGGGGGGGGGGGGGGGGTGGGGGGGGGGGGGGTGGGGGGGGGGGGGTGGGTGGGGGGGTTGGGATGCATCAGTGCTTAGAAATCTATAGATAAAAATTTTATTCATGAGAAGACGCTTGAAAAATTTAAAAAACACTGAGTGAAGAAGAAGAAGAAGAAGAAGAAGAAGAAGAAGAAGAAGAAGAAGAAGAAGAAGAAGCAGCAAGCAGCAGCAGCAGCAGCAGCAGCAGCAGCAGCAGCAGCAGCAGCAGCAGCAGCAGCAGCAGCAGCAGAAGAAGAAGAAGAAGAAGAAGAAGAAGAAGAAGAAGAAGAAGAAGAAGAAGAAGAAGAAGAAGAAGAAGAGAAGAAGAAGAAAAAAAAAGAAGAAGAAGAAGAAGAAGAAGAGGAAGAAGAAGAAGAAGAAGAAGAAGAAGAAGAAGAAGAAGAAGAAGAAGAAGAAGAAGAAGAAGAAGAAGAAGAAGAAGCAGAGGAAGAAGAAGAAGAAAAAGAAGAAGAAGAAGAAGAAGAAGAAGAAGAAGAAGAAGAAGAAGAAGAAGAAGAAGAAGAAGAAAAAGAAGAAGCGGAGGAAGAAGAAGAAGATGAAGAAGAAGCGAAGAAGGAGGAGGAGATGGTGGGGAGTTAGGGGAAGAAGAAAAAGCGGGAGGATGAGAAAAAAAATGAAGGAGAAATGTCTTTTGTCAATGTGTCAATAGATGAGATATGAATACAACAGGGGCTTTGCTGGAGTCTCCTCTACCTTGATATTTTAGCCAACACTACAGTTTAATCAAGTAGAACCGCAAATGATATATAGGTACCAATTACTAAACATAGACTATGCAACAATTTTACTAATGACAGTACTGATACCGTGTATACTGTAGCAGGGTATCTGTATGGGTGTGACTGTTTGCCCTTATCTCCTGACTTGTGAGATACGGTAGGCGATGAACCAATTTGTTACGTCAAGCGCTCTTGTCCTTTGATGTGTTTATCACATGTATGTTATTCCCAGCTGCTGTGTGACATCTACGATTAGCTTTGCTGTGTTGTCTTTAACACTATCGCACTTCCTTGTAGGAATCTTGCTCCCATCTCAGAAAACAGTTACACTGCTGCTTCTTTTTCATCATCATCATCATCTTCTTCTTCTTCTGCTTCTGCTTCTTCTTCTTCTTCTTCTTCTTCTTCTTCTTCTTCTTCTTCTTCTTCTTCTTCTTCTTCTTCTTCTTCTTCTTTTTCTTCTTCTTCTTCTTCTTCTTCTTCTTCTTCTGCGTCTGCTTCTTCTTCTTCTGGTGGCGGTATTGCCACATGCTCAACAGGAGAGTGAGATTTGCCATATACTCCCAGGGGGTAAAAAAAAAGGGGGGGGGGGGGGCTGAAAAAGGTTGGAAACCACTGCTCTGAGAAGAGTGGTATCGTGATTTACTGCTAGGCTCCCATATCAAGATATCAACCTTTTTACTAAACGTATCAGAGTTCTGCAAACCATTAACTAGCTTTTTTGTTTTCAACGCGACATGTTTAAGGCCTGTGGGTCTGTTTTTATCCCCATAATCCGGATAATAATTTCGCGTAGCCCATCCGAGAGACGAAAGACAGTGAATCCACGTACTTGACACGACAACAGACAAAAGTGGAGATACCAAACTACTCGCAAACGGTCTGTGATATCAAAACTATCCCGGTGGACAATCCCAGCCTCTGGCCATGTCCACAAAAGAACTTCACTCACTCACAAAATGACCGTCATCTGTACAGGCGAATCGAACTGACCTGTTCTGTGTAAACCATATTCCCAAAGGAAAGTGTGCAGATATCACCAATCACAATTGCCAACGTCATGTGGCCTCCAGAATTTACTATCTCTAAAACAAGTGACTTTGGTTCCGAGGCTGAAAAAGCCTAAAATAGGTACCAGGTAAAGACCTGGGAAGTAAAGGGAGCCGGTAGGCGCGATGTTGATCACATCCAAACATCGGCGACCGGGTTATCCACTGACTCGGCGGTAGATGACTTCGTCGGGACAGTATTTGGGTCTGTCACCTTTGATAACATCAACACTGCAGGAGTTCTTTTCAGAGTTTTTGACGACTTAAAATGCTAAGCCATTTTATATGGCGCACATAACCTAGTCGCAATTATAACCTAAAGCTCCTCTTTCGGGGATGCTGGTTGAACGTGACGAAGGTTTTTTTCTCCAGCAAAGCAGCTACCTACCGTTGACCACATCACCCACCGAGTATACAGTATAAGTCCAGCCCTGTGTGCTTAATACGACTGAATGCGTGGGAAAGGGCCCTTTGCTTCTTTACTGACTTGAACAATTGCCTGGACAGGCCTCAAGCATACAACCAAAAAACCTATCACATTGGACCGTCAAAGGTGGAGAGAGCTGACCAGGCAATCGACAGAGCAACTGGTGAACCAACAACACGCCATGCTACGGGACAGTGCTGATGTTTATGTTTAGACAACGGATCAACATCATGGCACACGGCTGTAACCCATAAGTGCTGCGTCCTTTTTCTAACTCAAGCCTGCGTCTGAAGAATCTTAGCGCAGTGCACGAACTCTGTTGCACCGGCGAGGATCCTGAAAAACTTAGGGTAGATTTTTAACTCAAAATTTTTCCCTGGCAGTGCCGTTAGGATACTTTATTCGATTTCCAACGGCCAATGGGTTTTTTCTTTACGTGCGCAATAAAACACACGGGTGTCTGATAGTGCTACCCAGAGACCATGGGCAATAACTACAAGTCCACGTGAAAAAAAGCCCAGCCCTCATCGGGGATTGAACCCGGGACCTCAAGCACTGGAGGCGGACATCATGCCTCGAGACGACGTAGACCCCTGGGTGCTGATGAAAACAAAGAAGCGAAACTACTAAAATACGACACCAAGAGAAGACAACTAAAGAATGTTGTAGCAGTAGCGTCGTTTCAAAGGAAGCGGCAAACTACGGAACGTAAAACTGCCTAGGGAACACACACACACACACACACATACACTCGCGCACACACACTCGCGCGAGTGTATATGTGTGTGTGTATGTTCCCTAGGCAGTTTTAAGTTCCGTAGTTTGCCGCTGCTCTTTGAACGGACGACTCTCGATCAGTGTTGCCACTTTGGATCTTTTATATCCAAATTTAGATCTTTTTCATTGCATTTAGATACTGTTTTTGACGTTTAGATCGTAAGTATTTTTCTAGATACTTTTCATATGGAGTTAGATATTTTATAGATTTTTTTTTCTTTCATTGTCAATTTAATAATTACTGTGTTAAATATTTGCTACAATATTTTTGTTTTGGTCTTGCACGTACATTGTGACAACTGCCATTACTTGAACTTTGAACTCTCACCGGGGTCAACGCACAAATATCTGGCAGCCCAGGTAAAAAACGTGCGTAAATCATACTTTGTTTCAACCGTATCCTCACTGTGCTGACTTTGCGTTTCTTTTTCATGTGATTTAAAAAAAATAATTGCTCACCTTCTTATGTGGCTTTCACTTTTAAAAAACCTTTCAACATGCCAAAAGTAAAGTATGAGCAACAAATTTAGAAAGAGTGGTTGCATGATGATGACAAAATTAAAAACTGGGGATTTGACCAAAGCTTGTTGTAAGTGAATCATCAAAAGTTGAAGTATCAGTCGCAACGTTTTTAATTTGTCACTGCGCAATTTCAAACTGTGACCATTTGATCGATTTGTAAAAAATCTTGGACTAGTTCAATTTAAAAAGTGTGATGTAGAAAGAATAGTTTAGGAACTGAAGGACCTTTTTAATCCGAATATCAGTTAACCAAAATAAAGTTAGCTGAATGGACAAACAAAACAGAAACTAAAGCGTTTTGGAGTGAAGTGAGACACTTTAAAGATGCCTCATCAAACAGTCCATTCTGTAAGCTCTTTAAAGTGCCATGTCTGCCATGATACTACCACACTCAAATGCTGACGTAGAAAGAGTTTTCAGGGCTAGGAATTATATCAAATCTAACCTAAAAACAGGATGAAATTTGACCTCTTAACTCTTTGAGTCCCAAGGAACGCATCATACGTTCATAGGTTCCTACCTAGAAGCCCAATGAACGCATGATGCGCCGATTTTATTACTTTCTTTACTACCCCCTGGTCCTGTGATGCTAAACCCCCTGGGACTCAAAGAGTTAAATGCTATCGTGCCATTAAAATTCGGCCTGATGAGACTAGAGAAATAAGCCTACTGTTCCACTTATAAAGAAATTTGAACAGCTAAAGCATACCAGGGTCATTTTGGATCTGAAGTTTCAACTTCATTATCCAAGCAAAGTTTATCGTGTGGATCTTGTGAGGCAGACATTAGTGAAGGTGAGGACATGATTATGTAGGGTAAGTCATAACAAAAGCTATGTAATTTTTGACTTTTTCAATTTAGATGTTTTTTCTAGATCTTTTCCACGCAGATTTAGATCTTTTTAGATTTTTTTGACACCGTTTTGGATATTTTTTGTCAAGGAAAAGTGGCAACACTGCTCTCGATGCCACAGTCGAACTCCAGACACAGCGGTCTGAAGAAAGGCACAGCGCTAACAATGCGAGACTGAGTGTACAATTTATACTATCAGGCAGACCATGGGTACAATATGTTGTCCCAGCTTGAATGAGAACCAGATCAAACAGTTCAGATCAAATGGTCAGTCATAGAGGTAAAATGCAGACACAATTACCAACAGGAGGACCTTATACTCAACAAATGTGATAGGGGACAAAGTGTGCACCGTGGATGAACTGACATCATTAACGACGGCAACGGCTAACTGCAGAAATAGAAGATGATGATAGATTTTAAAATCATGAAGGATCCTACTGCCATATACAGCCGTATGAGGCATATAGTGCAAGCAACATAAACATAAAGGCCAACCGATACTCATTGGTTGATATCACTATTATACAAGCTGCTTTACGTTTGAGAACATTTTCTGGACCTTAATTTGCACGTTACGGCAACTTGATAGTCCATGGGAGTTTTAACAATCAGCATTGATGAGGATTTGAACCTACGACCATTATGTAGTTATCAATCTATTGTTATCAATCTAAGCGTCTATTCCCTGCTCTATTGCATCTTACCTATTCATTTATACTCTCATATCTGTTAAGGATTAGTGTTAGGATCATACTATAAAACTGGAGACAAAAAGAATTGAAATAACAGATAATTTCATCTATTTATTTAGTTCGCATTCTTGACGGTAAACACACAGAAATTATGATTCACACTGGCAAAGTATCAACAGCTTTTAAAGGCTTAAACAAAATAAGGAAATATATAGCTTTGGTTACGTATTTTCCAATCTATCTTTATCTTAGTTTTAATATATGCCAGTAAACACTGGAGAAAACTTAATGATATGGAACGAACGTTAAATGCATTCAAAACTAAGTACCTGAGAAAAATGCTAAACACAACATGGTTTCAATTCAAGAAGAGTGAAGAAATGAGAGAAATGTCTGAGCAACTACTCGTATCAACAGTTATAAGACATAGACCCACCGAGAATCACTAAACAGGCTTTGAAATGGGAAATAAGGGGATTTAGAAAACGAGAACGCTCAGGAGAAACCCTAAAGTGAACGTTGACAAGAGAAGCCAAAGCTGCTGGAATGGATTCCATCCATGATATTCTAGTGACTGTTCAGGATACACAGAATAACTCAAGCAGAGGCGGCATTTTACAAAATGAAGGATGTGTTATGCAATCTTACTTTGTCAGTTGAGACGAGAAAGAGAGTTCTTAAAAGCTATATAGATCTCATTCTGATATTAAGAAGGCAATCAGGGACATCTAGTAGATCGGTGAAAAACTATGTCGAATCTGATAAGGAGATGCTGTTTTATAAGCGAATGACGAGAAAACCCTGGACAAATAAAGCGAGTAATGAGGATGTGTTGAAATACACTGACTCACGAAAAAAACTGACCACATCAGAAAGAGACAATCGACATTTTTTTTTGTCGCGTCATGAGAAGGAGAAAACTGCACTACATCGTGACTGTAGGAAAGTTGGAGGGGAGGAGAGACCAAGGGAGAGCGAGAGAAAAGATGCTGTACAGTTTGACAGCATGGCATAGAGGGTCAACTGTATCAGAGTTGACTGAAAGTAGTAGAGACAAAAGGTTGCATTCAGGCATTGATTACCCAACGCCAGACGGAACAGACTTTAAGAAGAAGCACGCCCGGCTCTCTAGCGTAGTTGGCTAAACCGGACTGCGCAGTGACCGGGTGACGAACTCCTTGTGGTCCGGGTTCACGCCCGGGGGTAGACAGAAAAGCTACATTTCTCCCAGATTTACGGTATTTATCATGGAGTCAAGGCCGAAGTGTTGCGATATCCATAATACCGAGCCTAAGGGTTAACAACTCATGGCTTCTGGATACTTAAAAAAAAAAAAAACACCGGATAGAATGGAATGGAATGTGTATAACACGCACGGACACAATAGGACAATAAACAAATTAATTAGTGTTAGCGCTTTTTGTCTATTAACAACACCCTGCTGTAAATGGCAATCATTACCTGTAACAACATATCCTGTGACGGTATGGTAATCCCAGCTAGCTGTACACAGTCAATGAGCAGGTTCCAATTTCCGTGGCCAGTTAGAAGAACACATTTTGTAAATCCGACAACACAGGTCCGCCTTCCAAGTTTGAGACTTGTTGTGTGCTGTAAGAGCAGGCGATCGCTTGGGGGCCAGGGGTCCGGGGTCACCACGTGACCTGTCGAATATCTGCTAATCAAAAGACAAAACTGGGCTGTAGTGTTTTGGGCACGTGAGATAAGTCGTCTAGATTTCAGGGATTCCTAAAATATACTATAAATGGAACATTTTGGTCTCATTTAAATGTTTCTATTATTTCGGGTTTCCTTCCTTTCTTCCTTCTTCTTTGTGTGGCAGTCTTTCTTTCTTTCTTTTTATTTCGTTCTTTCTCTCTTTATTTCTTTCTGTATGTGCCTCACCTTCTCTCTTGTCTCCTTCTTCTTTCCCTTTTCTTCTATTTTTGTCTTTCTTTCTTTCATTTATGTTTCATTTACCATTTGCTCCCTTTTTACTGTCGCTTTTTTTCTTTCATTCGTTTTTCTTTCTTTTTTTTCTTTGTTTCTTCAATGCATGTCTTGTTCAACAAATCTTCAACAGAAAGGAGACGACAGCTGTTGAAATACGAAAAAATAAATCAATCAGAGAACACATTTATATGTTTAAGGTAACTACAAGAAATACACACAACCCTAGCTGAACAATCACCGCGAAGAGAAAAACGGCACATAGCAGCACATCTATCATCCACCTGAAGCAAAAATGTGCGAAAAACATTGCAGCATATTATCTATTCATCGAAAATTGTCCTGAACAGTTTCAACAGTGTTAAAACACTGCATACCCTTACCCCTCCTCAGTATATTATTAAAATAGAGATTTTTGAGCTGAAATGCAATAGAGAGATTCTTAGAATACCATGGGCAGAGAAGACAAGAAATACTGCCATTTTAAAAGATCTGAACATCATCAGGGAAGACTGGCTAATACACAGCATCTTGTCTGGGAAGCTGAAATATTTTGATCATATCAAGCGCCACAGTGGATAAATAAAAAAATAATAATAGCAGTAGGCATGATACTAGGAAGGAGGGGCAGGAGCCGACCAACACCAAGGTGGGCACATTATATAAGTGACTCCTTGAATATAAATGTACAAGAGGGGGAGAGCTGGTGAAAGACCGCGATGAGAGCGACGTTCTACAAAGAACCTGCTACATGATGGTGTTATTATTATAGTTCGTTGCATTTCAGCACATATTATTATTATTATTATTATTATTATTGTTATTATTATTTGCTCTTAAACTATGATTTGTCTTCTTGCGGTCTCCTCCTTGTTTAAGAATTTGCAAGGTGCGCGTGAGCGTGACGGCAAAACTGTGCTGATTCTCCGCCACCACCATTCTTGTTTTCTCCCCAATGTTGTCATGGTATTTGCATCGCTCTTGCTTATGTATGTAGACACAAAGCTAAGTAAGTAGGTATGAAGATACGTAGGTAGACAATTGGCTATTAGTCATACATGTAGACAGGTGGGTGAAAAAGGGATGGTTTTGTCGGCAACTAGGTAGGTAAATATGCAAGTGTATAAGTAGATTGGTAGGTATGTATGTAGACAGACAGTCAAGTAGATACGCATGTAGATAGACAGGTATGTAGGTGGGTAAGTTTGTAGGCAGGTAGGTAAGTTGGTATGTTAGCAAGTAAGTAACCAAACGGATATATATACGAAATTAGTTAAGTAAATCTATAGGAAGGCATGTATAACGTTTCCAATGACAAACGAAAGTGGGCCATTGGACCACTGGAAAGGTTAGGTTAGGTTACCTTTAGGACGTTGCAGAACCAACCCCAACAGCCCCTGGCTGTTGTGTGGTTTTCTAGGCAATTTACGTCCATTAGTTTGCCATTTCTACTGGACGGTCGGCTTCCTTGATACCACTGTCGAAACCAACGCAAGGCGCATGGCCCGCAGCTGGGATCGAACCCGGCATCTTGACATTACGAAGCATTGTAAAGGTAAACGGAATAAAATTAATAAGACCATTATACGCTTTGTTCACAGAACTGACGCTTGGATATCAACAGCTACCACTGCTCCATTCAACCGACCGAGATGAACACACCCTCACTTATTTACTACGTCATCTGACTGAGTAACACTCACACATCATACGTGCGCACGCACGATCTTTCACGATTTTATAAACACAGGAAAACAGCATACACACATAAGATAAGCCGAATTACCTTCCCACGACTCTCGCGGCACCAGTAGCTGCCATACCTGTTTTCTCAAGTGTGTAAGTTTCTGTGCCAGTAAAAAAAAGTTCGTCCTTATTTCCATGCTAGTAAATTTCTGGACGAAAATTCACAGCACACCGGATGATTTTGTTCCGCGGGGTTTGATGTCGTGTTTTTAATGCTCTAAAATTCCAATATAATTCCTTGTTGTGCAATATAGTGTGAGAAAACTGGCAATATTACTTGCACATCGCAGGTTGGGAATCTGACTGGACTACACACACCGACAGCTTTGAACATCCTTGTACCACAACTGTGTTCACACTTTTGTGATATTTCTGACATTACAATAAGATGCTTGTATAGAAAGATTTTAGCAAATATCTTGATATAGTAAAATGCGTAGAAGTTTTTAATTTAGGCTTATTAGCATATGTGTGTGTTTAAATGACGTGTTAAAGAAGGATATGCACAGGTTTTATATTCGTTTTTAAAAAGGATATGTGAAGATTACAAGTTGTGTTTAATAATGATATGTAGAGCTTTTAAGTCGAGTTAAGTTAGGATATCTGAAGGTTTTTAATTCTGAAGCAGGAATTTGAATTTGTAATACGATTCATTCTTGGATTCAGGAATAGTTGCAGTCATGTGATGATTATTTCAGGGTAAGTGGCAGTTGTGTTTGTTCGTGCATTTCGTCTCAATATAAGACGTGGTTTGTCATTACATCAAAGCCCCACACCAACTATCGTCAGGGGCCCTAATATAACCTGACGGTTGAACGGGGTTTGTGGGACTTGTACCCGGGTGATTATTATCTGAACGATGGCACATTGTCTCACCGGGTGTTTATCGCTCGTTGTGGGGTCCTGGTGGAGTTGAGGTTTGCGGTTTGAACAACGCATCAACATCATGGTACACGGATAGTAACCCATAAGTGCTCCGTTCTTCCTCTAACTAAAGTCTGAATCCAAAGGAGTTCCCCACAGTGCACAAGCTCCGTAGCACCGGCGAAGATGCTAGATTTGTTAACTGAAAATTGTGCCCGTTCAGGGCCGTTAGGCTACTCTTTCGATTCCCAAATACCAAGGGATTTTTTAAGGGCGCAGCAGTGCACACAGGCGTCCGATCTCACTACCCAGAGTCCAGATGGAATTACTAGAAGTCCAAGTAAACGTGAAAAAAATTTCAGCCCTTACGGGGATTTGCACCCGGTACCTCTAGCACTCGAGGCGGACACCATGCCTGGAGACCAGAGTTCCCTGGTGGATTTGATGAAGGCTTTTTCCAGACATACTGTGATATCTGGAGAAGACCTTAGAACATCACTGGCTCGAATGATATTTGATTTCTTTGTGACAACAACCACATTGAATGTCACCAGGCGATCTATATACTCGTTACAAAGTAATCTGATCGTCTGGCTTATCTGTTCTCTGTATCAGAAACATCGCACCCATCAACGACTTTACCCACTGGTGTAGCCTGTTCTGACGCCCTAGTTATCACTAGACTGGAGGTTGAACATGGTATTTGAGATCTGCCTTGTTGGCCTAATGTCCAGGCCGAGATGTTTTTTCTTAGCAGCTCGGATGGGGAAAAAGTAATCAGTTGATCAATGATCATCATCAACATCTTAATCATCATCATAATCATCCTATTCATTATCTTTATCATCATCATCATCCTTATCATCACCACCCTCATCGGGGTTAGTCGCTGGGACTGCAAAACCTGGCCAGACTCCTTGAGATTATGTCTCACAGCAGCGCCTACAAGAGCAAATATTGATGGGGGCGGGGGGTTGGGGGATGTCAGTGCTGGATTTAGAAACCAGCTAATTAGGCTTCAGATTAAGACCTCACAATTTGCAGGGACCTCACAAGTTATGTCACAAATGCAATTTTTCTTTAAAATATTAACATTTAAAAGCCCTATAAAATTGTCCAGTGTTATTAATATTGTTTTGGGTATATTATCTCAGGCTTTTATGTATTCTAACTAGTATAAAATAATCATCTCAACATGACATCTTACACCCTTTTTTTTTTACTGACATTCTAATTATGCCTGAGATTAAACCTGTGTTTTATAACAGCAGAGGCCTCAGGGTTTATAAACCTTAGGGCCTCATTAAGTCAAAACCACGGCCCTACTACGGGGCACTCACGCACCCACCCCCCCCTCCCCACACCTCCCCACACCTCCCCATCTCCAAAGACAAAGAAGGGACTCAGGAGACCGAATCCTAGTTTAGTTGTATACTAATAATACTGGACTAAATAGTAAACAAATATAATAATATACATAAAACAATAATCTGACGTCGAATAAATACGGTCATGAAGTTAGTTGCCTAACCTTTACAGGACGTTGCAGAACCAACCCAAGCAATTATTGACTGATGTGGTTTTTCTGGGCAAAGGTAAAGTTCAGTAGTGTGAAATACGGTCATAGATCATTTAGATCCAAGTGTAAATGCGGCTGGCAGGCCTCCTAAGAAAATATTTGGGGTCGGAATGACCAGCCTTCCGAGTTTGGTCCACTGCCTCCCGCAGGTGTTCCGCTCCCTCCCGCAGGTTTTCGCCAGTTACCGGGGGGTCTTTGGGTGTAGATGTGTGATGTGTGTGTAGATGTGTGTGTATGTATGTGTGTGTGTGTGTGAGTGGGTGTGTGCATGCGTGCATGTGTACGTGCCTTTGTGTGTGTATGTGTGTGTGTGTGTGTGTGTGTATGTATGTGTGTGTGTTTCAGATTCTCATTTTAAGGCTAGAAGAGAAAGAGACCCAAATGATCGTTAACAGGCATGTGGTACTATAGAGTTTTGCTTGATGAGTTAAGATGATTCAAGAACCGACATTACAGCACCCAGATGCTTCCCATAAGCTCTCCGTCCCCATCTTCTACAGCCAGCGCAGCCTAAATACCAATGGTACCGGTTGCAGACTGATTGTACGTCCGTCTTGCCATTCCTCTGAGCGTCGATTATCGGCCAGGTATCCTCGTCACTCTCCGCTGCTGCACTCTCACCAGACTCTGATGATCAACTTGCTTCTCCGACTGGCACACGTCCTCCCGTAAGGCAACTTTCATACATAAGTATTCCACCAAGACTTACTAGACGGACTGACTTACTGGTCTGACTGACAGGACTTACCGACTAAGTGACTGAGCGGACTGACTGACTATACTGACTGACTAAACGGAATGACTAACTGAAGGAGCTGACCTGGATGACTGACTGAATGACTAGACGGGACTGATTGACTGTGACTTGACTGACTGGACTGACTGTGGCTGGACTGACTAACTGATTGACTGTGACTGGGCTGATTGACTGGCTGGCTGACTGACTTTTACTGGACTGACTGACTGACAGGACTTACCGACTAAGTGACTGAGCGGACTGACCGACTATACTGACTGACTAAACGGAATGACTAACTGGAAGGACTTACTGACTGGATTGACTGACTGAATGGACTAATCGACTAGACTGACTGATTGACTGTGACTTGACTGACTGGACTGACTGTGGCTCGACTGACTAACTGATTGACTGTGACTGGGCTGATTGACTGGCTGGCTGACTGACTGACTTTTACTGGACTAACTGACTGACTGACTGACTGTGGCACATCTGGCCAGACTCCTTTTTTTTTTGTTGTTGTTAAAAAGATAATAGGCCTTAACAGTCGATGTGGCGAACATCACGCCGGCTGCCTTTACTTCTCATAACTTTACCTGGTGTCGTTTGAGGTTGGGTTTGAAAAACCGGTTCCACGCGGGTTTGAACCCATGATCTTCGGATTTGCAAGCCAGCGTCTATCCCAATAGCAGGCAGCTCCTCCATTATATAATCTCATTCCTGTGATTTTACAAACATATCTTTTTTCCGTTTAGTAAATATTGCAGGGCGATATATTTCTGTTATCCATATATTTAATAGGCGTATATTTTTTAAAACCTTTCTGAGATTCGCTGCTGCAGTTTAAAACGATTGCATCGCATATAGCTTAGGAACGCATCAAGTGTAAATCCGGCTTGGCAACCACTTCTTCCTACGGTTCTTTGTCACAAGCTCTTACCTTAGTCACTCCAAGACTTACCAAATGTTTCTAGCATCTCCCTCTATGGTCCATTACGCGCCAGTTTTAGGCATCCACCTTTCTTTTTCTTCTTCTTCTTTTTCTTCTTCTTCTTCTTCTTCTTCTTCTTCTTCTTCTTCTTCTTCTTCTTCTTCTTCTTCTTCTTCTTCTTCTTCTTCTTCATCTTCTTCTTCTAATCTTAGAAGAAGAAGAAAGAAGAAGAAGAAGAAAAAAAAGAAGGAGGAGAAGAACAAGAACAAGAAAAAGGAAAGAAGAAAATGAAGAAGGGGGGGGGAGGATGAGGTGGAGAAGAAGAAGAAAAGAAGAAGAAGAAGAAGAAGAAGAAGAAGAAGAAGAAGAAGAAGAAGAAGAAGAAGAAGAAGAAGAAGAAGAAGAAGAAAAAAGAAGAAGAAATTGTGACCTAAAAGAAGTGGCAGGAGTGGGAGAGGGCAACAAAAACGGGGGGAAAAAAAAGAGAAAAAGAGTCATTTGGTGAATCGGTGGCAGCACATGATAATTTACACACATTTCCCACGCTCTTTGGGAAACACGCCTTGTCTCAAGACTGGGTGAGTATGACATTCCTTCGGATGATTCACTCCCAAGCGCAGAGAGAGAGAGAGAGAGAGAGAGAGAGAGAGAGAGAGAGAGAGAGAGAGAGAGAGAGAGAGAGAGAGAGAGAGAGAGAGGAACAAATCAGGTCAGCCAGGTTAGAAGACAGGTACTAGTGTATTCCTTCCTCCATGATCATCTATTTTTGACACACCTTGAAAACTTCGCAAGCTAGTCTACGATTTCATAAGTTTTGGTTCTGTTTTGCTGTCCCTCTTGTTGTATAGTGCGGTGTGTAAAATTTGCTCCCCTTTCTTCCATCATTAGGCTAGTTCTTTGTGAGTTAGCTTTTTATTGACTTATTTGTCTTCTTTCTGCCCTTGTTTCTGTCTTTCGTCCCTCCTATCCACTTCTGTATATCTACACCACTATCTCTTAGCCCTATCGTTATCTATATTTATCTCTCTCCCGCTTCTCTCTCCTCTCTTTGCTTCATTTATCTTTTCATACCCTAGCCCCCCCCCCCCCCCCACACACTCTCTGCCTCTGCCCCCTTTCGTAAGATAAGATTGGGAGGAGGGTACAAGTGTGGCTTCATTGAGTAGTAATAAAACTAATATTGTATTATTATTATTATTATTATTATATTATTATTATTATTCGGGTTCACCAGCTGTAAACTCTGGCGGAAAGTTCTAGCTGTTCGTCCACTTCTGGACTGCAGTCCTGTTCCAGAAACTGAGTGTTGCTTGGGTATCCGTTTGACAGATCTGACCAAATTGTATGCAGACTGTTGGTTCCTTGCCTCTCAGGATTATTATTAACGTGTGCTGAATGGCACACAGAATGTAGCATGTTTCAGTGTTCTCGGTGTGATTTATGCGTAATTCAGTGTTCTCGATGTGATTTATGTGCAGTTCAGTGTTCTCGATGTGATTTATGTGCAGTTCAGTGTTCTCGATGTGATTTATGCGTAATTTAGTGTTCTCGGTGTGATTTATGCGTAATTCTCGATGTGATTTATGTGCAGTTCAGTGTTCTCGATGTGATTTGTAATTCAGTTCATGTGATTCTCAAATGATGTCGATGTTATTTATGTGTAATTCAGTGTTTCTTTCAAGTGATTTAACGTAATTCAGGTTGGTTTTTCTCGGTGGTGACTTATGCGTAATTCCAGTGTTTCTCGAGTGAATTTATGACAATTCAGTCGGCAGTGTGATTTAAAAATTCAGTGTTCTCGATGTGATTTATGTGCAGTTCAGTTGTTCCTCGACCCTTATGTGCAGTTCAATGTTCCTCCGGGTGGTGGATTTATGCGTAATTTAGTGTTCTAGGGTGTGATTTTAATATGTAAATTCACCCACCAGAAGTGTCTTTGACATACACGCATTTTAAAAGTTCACACACAGCCAACCACACACACACACAAAGAGAGAGAGAGAGAGAGAGAGAGAGAGAGAGAGAGAGAGAGAGAGAGAGAGAGAGAGAGAGAGAGAGAGAGAGACTGCTATAGAAACTGTGTATGACATTAGTAAATCCATAAAACGGAACAACAAACAGCGCTAGAAAACAACAAACGAGCTAAGCGACTAAAATCGGAACATGGAACGTTTGTAGTCTCACAAAGAACCAGAAATAGTAGAATTGACGGTAAAACATAAGACTGATATAATGGGAATATCAGATTGCAAGAAAAAAAAAGGGCAACACAACAAAAGAAATTAATAAAAACTCTGTCATCTTCTGGAGCGGCGTCAAGAATGAGCAGAGAGAAACTCGTGGAGTAGGGTTTAATCTCTATCCGGACATAGAAAAACAGATCAAGAATATAGAGTATGTATCTGAAAGGATGACAGTACTAATAAGAAATACAAGCATTGTGCAGACATACGCACCCACCATTGATGGTTATACCTTGGAAGAAAAAGACAACTTCTTTGAATCACTTTCGGATGTCATCAGCCACAAAATGATGATCTAATAGTAATGAGGGACTTAAATGGACACATAGGGCAGAGACGAACACTATGGGAGGAATATCTTGCGCAATATACAGACACAAGTAAAGGCTGCAGCTACAATGGACAGCGTATCTTGGAACTGTATGCAGAGAAGGGATTTTATATTACCAACAGTTTCTGTTACCATCGAAAGAGCCAGATAAACACCTGGTATAAATGCGACAACCCAGGCCAGGTCATACAGTTGGACTTTGTCATGAATCGACAAAAGAGAAGAAAATTGGTAAAAGATGCTAGAGTAATTCCGAACATCACATTAAATACTGATCATCGACCACTGGTTGTGTATCTAAACAAAGCAACAGCATTATGTACCATAATGATTGACATAAGAAAACTAAGCGACCTAAACAACCAAGCGAAGGTTAGGACAGAAATGGCGATGAGGATGGGTGAGCTAACAACAAGTGACAATATAGAAACAACATGGCAAACATTTAAGAGCAGGCCTCTAAACTGTTTAACAACACACTGTGGTATCAGACAGACAGGAGGAACACCGAGGAAAATAACAGCAGAGTGAAATGATACACTAAAACAAGCAGTGACAGTTAAAACGGAGAAATACAAGAAATGGCTAAGATCCCGCTCAGACGACGACTATTTCTTGTATAGAATAGCAGGGCGACAATCTGTAAGAGAAATCAAACAAGCCAAGGAAACATCCTGGATCAAGAATGGGGGGAAATCTGACCAAACTGTGCTAATTCTAGTAGACAGTTTTACAAAACCATAGCAAAAATGAGAACCAGAGATAACCCATACTATCCATCAGAATATGTCAATGACAGTCAATGTAGACACATACATGAAGAGGGTAAGATCAGAGAAAGTTGGAAAGAATACTTCTGAATGTAACAGAAAATGAAGGAACATTACCATTCACACACAGATATACACACGAGGAAAAGCAAAGAATAATCGAACAATTGCCCTAAGGCAAATAAGCGAAAAGACAATAGAACAGAGACACCAAATGAAAATCGTTTTTATAGATAAAGAAAAGGCCATTGACAGAGTGAACAAAGACTTATTAGGGGATGCCCTTGAAAACTGTGGTAGAAACGGAACAATGCTAGACTATGTAAGAGATTTTTATAGAGCCAGTAAAGGCGCCATCGGAACAACAGCTGGCCTGACAGACTGTTTTGCCAGTAACATCAGGAGTAAGGCAAGAGAGTGTTCTTTCACCTTTACTTTTTATAATATTCATAGACAATATTTAAAAAATAGACATAAGACCATCAGATGTCGATAAACAGGAGGATTTCAATGAGCTGCTCTTTGCCGTCGATCATTGCATGTTCCACAGGGAAAGCAAAAAACTGCAGGAGAACATAAAACAACTACACGACAGTTGCCTTAAACATCACGTGAAGATCAATATTTAAAAAAAAAAAAAAAAGGTCATGAGAATAAGTAGAGAGCAACAAATCATTGACACAATGATCAAAGATCAATGTCTAAAACAAGTGCAAGAATGTAAACACTTGTGAGGCATCTTTACATACATTGGTAAAATAGGCAGAGATATAGAAACGAGAATCAAACAAGCCAACAATGTCGCGTGTCAACTTGCTCCAATTTTAATTACACTGCTATCCCAACAGAGACAAAAATACAAATTATAAACGCAATATTTATACTGACATGTTTGAGAATAAGAGACGACGTGATCACAAGAACTTTTGGCAACACAAATCGTCAAATTTATTGAGAAACAAAGAATGAAATCGTTTGACCATCTAAAAATAATGAAACCAACGATATCAGCAGCAAGAGAGTACAACTTGAAAATCTAAACACCAGGAGGCAGGGGTAGACCGAAAAGAACATTAATTGAAGGAGTCACTGACACCTTGAAACTGCATAACATCATGGCATATTAGGCGACTGAGCGCGCCCTGGCTCGGCTGCCGATCGTCTGATGAACTGCGATGCCTAGCAGCATAAGCAGATATTTACAACAAAGAAGACGAATAGCAATTACATGTGAGATAATATTGACGTTTGGTTCATTGGACAGATTTTAACTCTTTGAGTCCAAAAGAACGCATCATACGTTCATAGGTTAGTGCCGAGAAGCACAATGAACGCAAGATGCGCTGATTTTACGTCTCTCTTGACTACCCCTTGGGCCTGTGATGCTAAACCCTCTGGGACTCAAAGAGTTAAGATATAATTTCATCACACAGCTTCTAAGTTGAGTGCATGGCGTAACACTGTGAGCTGAGGATTTCATTTAGAATGTTTTTGACTGTGACCAACGTGGTGGTGTGAACTGTAGATTCAGAAAATAGCGCGAGGGCTTTTGTCGCAATATTGGTGGTGCCATTATGTGATTTAAATTGATCGCTTGTGCTAATGCTGATCTGTTGGTGACTTCTGATACCATCCATGAAAGACTGCATTTCTAATGTCGGACTGTTTGTGTTAGCACTTCGGATGGCTACCGTATGTTTTTAATGTGTGTGTATGCTAGCTATGCTGAGACAGCGGTCTGTCAATCTTTCCACCATGGACTGTGATAAACATTCTGTGTGTTTTTCGTTGGCAGTTGGCAGTAGCACTAGCAAATATTAGTCGGGCAACGTTTGGCTTAAGGTACAAATTGTTGTGTTTTTTTTTTTTTTTTTTTTGTTCAACTGAAGGCTCGGACTAGAGTGGCCAACCTTCAGTGTGGCGACGGCACACCACTTTCATATCATTAAATTCCCTTGTATTCTCAAGCTTCTATTTCCCTCCACACAACTGTATATGTATGATATTAAAACCCCCTGTCGTGTCTGTCTGATGTAAGAGTGAATGGTGTACCCCAGTTGTTCGCCAACACATATAATTCTCTAATTTTTCTGGGGAAAGTTGGCAGATTTCTCTTCCTAGCTTGGTTACACACATCCAGTTATCTGGCAGACGTCTATTACGCGGGAAAATAGAATCCTGCCTGCTGAAAGCCCACCATAGTTTAATTTTAGCTGCCAGTGAAGCTCTCATCCGAGAGGAAGTTGTAGATGTTTGCTTATCTATGGCTGTCCTAATGAAAATATTCATACCCATGACCCTGACCCCTCTCTTCGTTTTGCCACATTGGCTTCACGAGTATGCCAAAGAAGAGTTTACATTGTTTCAGAATCTGGCTTCTTGTGCGAGTCTACAGCTAAACAATCCAGAGGATTGGCTTCATTGCACTGTGTATTTGTGAATCCAATGAATCTTTTGTGGGTGGCGGGACAGCACCGTGGGGGGGGGGGGGGGGGGGGGGGGGGGGGGGGGGAGAATAGACCAAATGCTCTGCTAACAAGCATGTGGTCAGAGAAGACTTTTTAGGGTTTCCTTCGAAGTCGGGATGCGTCTGCTTGAGAGATAAGGAGCCAGTTGTTTGCCTATAAATAAACCAGACGTGCGCAAACAAACTCAAGATCTAGAAGAAGACTAAAAGTTCTGAAATTGATTAACAACTAGAAATTTCTGCCGTAGGGTCAACGCAAAAAAGACGAAGAAGTATACAAAAAAACTTGGACTCTCTCTAAAGGACGGCCGTATCTCCAACGACTATCTCAAGAAATCTCCGTAAAAATAACACATGTAAACTGAACGGCGCAGTTTATGACTGGAACCAGACATAAAGCACGTTGCAAACGTATTAACCCTGTAGCTAGGGAGACTTTTATCCTACTCTACTCAGTGTGTCTACTTGACCCCACGTGCTCGTGCTTGTCTCACCGATCCCATTTAGGGTTGTACCCCGATCCCATTTCGTGGTCTCCCCAATCCAACTTGCTGGTCTAACCGATTCCATATGATCATATACCGTCCCCCCTATCTCACGTGGTGGTCTCCCCGATACCACGTGGTTATCTCTCTGATCCCAAGTGGTAGTCTACCCGATGTCATATGATCCTATAGAGTCTCCCCGGCCTCTTGTCATAAGCAACCCGATCTCATATAATAAGATCACCTATATTAGAATTCATTGAAAATACACGAGAAAGCAGGTTGTCGATAGAATGACTAATAGAGACACAGGGCGTGAAATCTGAGAAGACAATAGACAGAAGGTTGTGGGTGGTCATGACTACAAGCGCCAGATCGCATGGACTTTCGCTATAAAAATAATGACTTCTAGAAATCGCTTCAACTGCAGCCACTCTGATTCTTTCTTGCTGTTGTCAATATCTGCTAATGCCGCTTGGCGTCACAGTTCATCAGAGATAGGCAGCCGAGCCAGGACGCGCTCAGTCGCTTGATATGCCGTGATGTTATGCAGTCTCAAGGTGTCAGTGACTCCTTCAATCCATATTCCTCTCTGTCTTGCCCTGCATCGTGGTGTTTCGATGTTCAAGTTGTACGCTCTTGCTGCTAGCATCGTTGCTTTCATTCTCATTGGATGGCCAAACAATTTAATTCTTTGTTTTTCAGTAAATTTGACGATGGGTGTTGTTCCAACAGTTCTTGTGATCACGTCGTTTCTGATTCTGTCTCTTCTGGTTTTATTCACAGCCATTCTCAAACATCTCATCTCACAGGTGGTTAGTTTTCTCTCATGTTCTTTTGTCAGTGTCCAAGTCTGACATTGGTAACCTACAGTCAGTAACATTTCGCTCTCGATTTCCTGCTCTTTCTGTTACGTTCCTTTGCATAATCGCTTTTCTGTTTCGTTTTAGTACTAATGGAATGCCTCCATGTTTTCTCATATTACGCATTTCCTATTGTAACTGACACATGTCGGTAATTTAATTAGCGTGTTTTTTTCCCCCCAGTTGATAAAGACTTAGCTCGTAACGTTCGGTTGTATTTATCAATGTTTCTTTGTTTCCTTCAATTGAGCTTTCTAATCACATATATTAAACAAGAAAGCGTGTATTGATTCTCACTCATATAAATAAGTATAAAGATAGAAGGACACACTACATAACACATAAATCTAAAACTGTAGTTACCATGCCGAAAACCAACCTTTCACATACAAAGACGACAGCACCAAGCTGTGGTAACAGGTATACAAAGAAGTATAAACATCTAGGCATCTTTATTGATAGTTTTTGTTGTGATTAGTAACATCTGGATGTCGACTCCACCACAGTGACCCTTATTTTCATCCACACATGACCAACAGTGTTGTGTGTACGAGACTCCACCACAGTGACCCTTATTTACATCCACACATGACCAACAGTGTTGTATGTACGAGACTCCACCACAGTGACCCTTATTTACATCCACACATGACCAACAGTGTTGTATGTACGAGACTCCACCACAGTGACCCTTCTTTACATCCACACATGACCAGCTTTGTTGTATGTACAAGACTCCATCACAGTGACCCTTCTTTACATCCACACATGACCAACTGTCTTGTATGTACGAGACTACATCACAGTGACCCTTATTTACATCCACACATGACCAACTGTCTTGTATGTACGAGACTACATCACAGTGACCCTTATTTACATCCACACATGACCAACAGTGTTGTATGTACGAGACTCCACTACAGTGACCCTTATTTACATCCACACACGACCCACTGTATTGTATGTACGAGACTCCACTACAGTGACCCTTATTTACATCCACACACGACCCACTGTGTTGTATGTACGAGACTCCACCACAGTGACCCTTATTTACATCCACACACGACCCACTGTATTGTATGTACGAGACTCCACCACAGTGACCCTTCTTTACATCCACACATGACCAACTGTGTTGTATGTACGAGACTCCATCGCAGTGATCCTTATTTACATCCACACATGACCCACTGTATTGTATGTACTAGACTTCATCTCAACGACCCTTATTTATATCTCCCCAAGACCAACAGTGTTGTATGTACAAGACCATCGCAATGACCTTTATTTATAAATCCCCAAGACCATCCGTATTGTGTATACTAGAGGTGCCACCAGGTCTCACTGGTTCTCCTGGATTATGGCTCTCCGTGGCGCTATAGTCAAGTCTTTTGCCTCGCGTTCTGAATGTCGTGGGTTTGTTTTACGGACGCATTGTTCAGTTCATGAGTGAAGTTTTTACGGAGATTTCTGTGGGGATGGTCTGAGATGGTCTGTGGGGCTATGCTGACGATCCTGGCAGGCAGCTAGCTGTCCTGTCGAGCAAGAACAAGCAATATGGGATCAAACCGGGTGCAATGAAGTTGATCTTCTCACTTTTAACGTTGATCCTCCTGGAAGTATTTCCCGTCGAAACGTGAACATGTGAGGAGGTGAGCGGGAAGGAGCCGTGACAGTCTGTCCGCCTGCTTCCCAGCCATTAGCACGTCATGTAAGGGTTGTGTGTGGCGGTTCTGGTGGCACGGTTATAGATGTAGATACAGGTGAAACCCGGTGCATATACTCAGTATTCTCCAGTACAGTGGGGGAGGGCTGGGAATGTGGGGCTGTTTACCTTGATGTCTGTTGTGTGTGTGTGTGTTTGCGTGTGTGTGTATGTGTGTGTGTGTGTGTGTGTGTGTGTGTTTGCGTGTGTGTGTGTGTGTGTGCGCGCGCTTGGTGCCCGAAATGGTTGTTGTTGCGAGCGTGTGGCTGTTTGAGGTATAAAATCAAGAGAAGGTAAGCATGATACCGCTGTCGGCGAGGTTGTGTGTTGGCGAGTTAATCAGCCTGGGGTTATCTGCCGTTTCCACGAGGAATTTTGTGCAGCTTTTCAATTTGGTCTCTCCACCCCCCCCCCCCTTTTTTTTCCAAAAAAAAAAACCTTTCGTTTCTCTCTATTTCACCCATGTCTCTCGCCTCTCCTCATAACTAATCTCTTCTCTCTCTCTCTCTCTCTCTCTCTCTCTCTCTCTTAATGCAGGGTGTTATCATAATTAACGTCGCTACACATTGAACATCCCATTGCGCGCGCAGTCCTTTGATGCAGCAGCCACTCCAAGGTACCTCTACTGATTATTCCTATAAGGTTTTGGTTATAGTATCTCCTGTCTTTACCTCGAAGACGGCAGAGACGTGCTTCACAATGTTTAACTCCTCGGTCACGCAGTCATGTTAGCATTATAGATTCGTCATTATCCCCCAGCCTAGTCCGCACAGTGATGATATTAGCTCTGTCCATGCTTCTTCCGTTTGCATTAGTGCATTGCTTGGCAGCTGGTCAGCTCTTTCATTGCCGTTTACTCCTGCATGCCCAGGTGTGTGGATCCAGAGGATAGAGGTTAATTGCAACTTCCTAACGCTTTCAACTCATTCAGAGCTTAGACTACCTGAAGCCATTTTCTGAAGCATGTCCATAGAGTCTGAAATGAATTCCGCATATGTGGCCACTTGTTCAGCAACCCATACGAATGCTCTGCAAGCATCACTTTCTTGCATGACCATGCTTGACTTGGTTGTATGGTAAGCACCACTTTTCTATTGTATTGTTTTGCCCATTCTTTGTGCTGTGTCTGCTTACGCTGATCCCAACCCCGCGCTTGAAGGGCTCATCTGGGTAAATGACCATGTCTTCTGGACGTGAATGCTGATCATTTAGTGTCCTTATCTCGGCGTCTACAGTGGCAGATATTGGACTCCTGCAATACCTTCCCAGTGTTATGATAACCTTATACAAGTCATGCATGTTTACTGGTGTATCCGTGTATTATTTTCCGTGACTGATCTCGCCTTGGTCACATACTTGCTGGATTAGATTTTCTGCCTCATCCTTTAAGGAGAATCCTTTTGTGAGAAAGTTCCTCTTTATATCATTTACAGCGTTGTGCAGTGGGTGGTTGATGTCTGCTAATATCCCATATAGGGTTTCACATGTACCACTTCCGTTGAAAATGGACTCTAGGCACGGCCACTGGTTTGAGTCGTGGCAAATTGTTTACTTCTGCCAGACAGTGGCCGTTGCATTTTTGCTCTATTTGCAGACTGAAAGGAAATAGTTTCGTCGCCCATCTTCTGAGTTGAGTGCAGGGCGTGACACTGTGAGCTGCGGATTTCATTTGAAATGTTTTTCGACTGTGACCAACGTGGTGGTATGAATTTTAGATTCAGAAAATGGCGCGATGGCTGTTGCCGCAATATTGGTGGTGCCACTTGTGATTAACATTGATCGTGTGTGCAGCTGCTGATCTATTGGTGACTTCTGCTACCATCCATGATAAACTGCATTTCTGATGTCGGACTGTTTGTGCTAGCACTTCGGATGGCTGCCGTATGCTTTTAATTCGTGTGTATGCTAGATATGCTGAGATAGCAGTCTGTAAATCTTTCCACCATGGACTGTGATAGACATTCTGTGTGTTTTTCGTTGGTACAAAAGCGGAGCAACTATGGGATGACCAGTTTGCTATGAAGCTGAAACTAAGATTACCAGATTACCAGATTACCTGTGTCATTTTATGTCTGGTGGCCATCGTCGGTGAATCAAGGACATACTACATGGCGTGGCACGAGGTTTCTTTTGTCCAGCCGAGTATGTGTCTCATGTCCTAATTTTGCACTCAGTCCAGTTTTTCTAGCTGGGTTTTGCTAACAGTGAGGAGGCCCAGACCGTAGTCTTTAACAAGCAGTTCAAGTCCACGATAAAGCAAGAAAAGTAGGCGTCGCTCACTGTCGCCATATGCCATCGCCATCAGCGCCGTCAGGCCTTTCCTGGCTCTAACAGCAGTGTGTTACTCGGAGCTGTGAGACTAATTCCTAACAGTTCAAAACTAAGGTTCTATCGTTCTTTCTTTCTCTCATTCGCTCTGTCCGTTGGTCTGTTGTTCTGTTTGTGTGTCAGTCTCGCTCTCGCTCTGCCCTCCCACTCAATCTTTCTTTTCAACACAAACTTGTCTAATTATCAACATTTTGAAACTAGCGTTCAACCGTTCCCTCTCCTTCTCGCCCTGTCAAACAAAACCGCTTCTTCCATCCTCCCGACGTCCCATCCTTTTACCTGAATCTTCTCACCTTCTTTTTCTCTCCTGGTAGAATGCACAAACACGATAGGAATGCGCAAATAATATTACAATGACGGCATTTAAATAAATGAGCGAGCCTTTACTATTTGAGGGAAGTACCGAATCAACTGAATCTCTGAGTTCTCCAATATCAAATAATAACGTTGTCATTCAGCTGATGAAGGCTAATCGCAGCAACATTCTTTATTTATTTGTTGTAATTGATACTGTACAGCTGACATGCACTTTAGGTTGTCCAGTCTTTGCTGAGTCCTGTAGTCAGATGTCCTTCTAGATACTATGTGATATATGAACATGTTTATGATTACATCATCATCCAACAAACAGTAACGGTGAACTTCGTGTAACAATTATTGACAGATGGGATATGGACACGTACAAGATCTACTGGCCTCTTTCGAACGATCCTACAGGGCTCTGTAGAGGGTAGGTTGGGGAGGGGGGGGGGGGTTAAGAAGAAAATTATAAATACAGAAATTGGTTGACAGGGCAAGCCTCGGCGTGTAAACATGACATCATCGTCATCATCATGTGCCCTGCTAACTGGCGTAAGCGCTCATGCTCCCTGGTTGCCTGGAACAGCTCTCTTGATGATATTCCTCCATGCAATCGTTTCAGCCCATCCAGCATCGTCACTCTTGGTCTGCCTCTACCCCTTTTCCCACTGATCTTTCTAGTTGTCACGATGTTCTCCAATGTCTCGAGTGACGTCAACTGCAAATGACGGAACAAATGGAGGAAGTTCACCAGACAGCCATCAGCATCTGGTGATCCAACGCCTTCTCCAGCTGACGGGGATGGTGCTGACGTCATCAGCTTGACGTGACGTCACCATTTCGGGCTGACGATACGTTCCGTTTTCACTCTGACAGTCCTGTTTCTTCGGTGTGTTCCTGACCGTCCCCTTAGTACTCCCCATAAAAATTCTAGGAATAAGCTCGAGAATAGAATGTGTATATAGTTAAATAAACATATGCAAACTAAAAGGGAACACTAGAGAAAAACATTTTAATAGTAACTAACTAGTATGGCTTATACAGTTTGTAGGCTTATAAAATCTCGATAATCTTATCTTCTTAAAATGTGTAAGTTCCTTGGCAGACACTAGCAGACATAAATCGGTCACTTTGGCTTTTAGGAATGAAAAGCTCTCTCGATAAGATGAGTGTATTATTTACTTTATGTTTATGTAAGATATTAACCAACCTCACAAAGTTTATAGTATTGTCAATATTGTACACACCACTTAGTTTCCCGAGCCGCTGTAATACTGCAGCTAAACAATTGTCTTCGCATCTGAAGGTCGTGGGTTCAGGCCCTGACGGCTTCCAGATCAACCCAGCCTCATCGGTTACCAGGTACTGTCCAGTGAAGCAAAGGGTGCTGAGGAGATGTTTACCATCGAGTGCCGATTGGTCTATAAAATATAGGTCTAGAACTATATGCCTAACATGCCTTAAGCCGTGGAAAGGGGTCATTTACTTTCATGATCCTCACATTATTAGAGTTGACTTTCCAGGAGGACTTGCCAGTAACAAATGGACCTGCCACTACTAGGTATTAAAACCAGTACTGTTAAGATGTGTGGCGAATGCTCTGGCCAGACTACGTTGACGGTTATGTATAATTATATGTTTGAGTGGCATCTTTAAAAAAAGTGATATAATATCTGGGACCATGACTGATATCCACTTTGCTTTCTCTGACTGTTTCAGATCAGTGATGGACTACAACTGTGGTGTGTATTTCCCCCAGACTGGTGAAGGTTACGTCAGTTTCATCGACCCTGCTGACGATACCTGGATGGAGCGATACGTGGAAGACTCCGCCCACTTGCCCGGATATAACCGGGCAGCCAATCGGAGACCGTTACCTCATAATATATTTTCCACCCTTCCGGATCCAGCTAATCGGAGCAGAGCATATCTTGAAGAACGAGCTAATAGAATAGCTATTTTGGAAAACGTGTTCCTCGGGCAGCCATTGGCCACAAACTACTTTCCAATGCCACCATCACCCGTACTGTCAAAAGAGAAATGCTCAAATAGCAGAAGGCAGCATACACACAGCCTGCTGTCCAAAGTGTGCTTCCATTGCAACCACTCGAAGTTATCCAGACAGAATGTCGACACTGCATCCAGCTGGAGCCGGGTGGATGTGGATTCCTACTGTTCTGACGGGGAGCTGGCGACAATAAAAGGTAAGTAGTTCCTTGTTCAGGCGTTGCGAGTCCGACTCGTAGATTCCAACGTACCGGAAGCGAAACCCACTGCTGGTTGCTTGGATTTTTATCGTAGTATGGGGTGTCGCAGGTTGACCTAATCTAAAATGGGTACCAGGATGTATGTCCTGTGGAAGTAAAGACGGTCGGCGCAATGCTGTAAAAATGTGGGTGCTTTCACTATTTGCCCGATGCGCCTAAAGCCGTGACAAGGGATCTTTACTTTACCTTTCTTATTTTATTGTTTCTTTTGTCGACCTAGACTAACCTAGGTACCAGATACTGTCATGGGAGGAAGAGATGGCCGGTGCGATGTTGATGACATCAACCGACGAGTGCCGATTGGTCAGTAAAAATAGAAGTCTAGCAGTGAATGTCCGATGAGCAACTGACGTCACATATGTTCCTTTAATTTTTACTTATTCTTTTCTTTCAGTTACCTCCTTCTCCTCCTCATCATCATCACCATCACCCTCATGTAGCAGGTTGTATGATTAATGTCGTTCTCACGTCACAGCCTGCATGAAAGAAACTTGGTCTCTTGCCAGCTCTCCCGCCTCATGCACTTTCTTATCATGGTGTCACTTATATTCTGTGCCCATCTTCGTGCTGGTCGGTCTCTGCCCCTCATCGCTAGTACCATGCTTTCTGCTATTATTCTTTTAATCCACCGTAGCGCTTGATGGGGCAGAAATATTTTAGTTTCCGAGACAAACTGTTGCTTATTAGCCAGTCTTACTTGATATTAAG